>JAJIBD010004059.1:0-27378 GCA_021461705.1 Cryptotis parvus
TAACCAATTGTAAAAAGGTGGAATTTATAAAGATCAAAGAAAACTATGCTTTTATATATTTATGGTATTACTTTTTAATAAATTTAATTATTAGATGAAAATACAGATCCAACTCCTAACATTTGTGAAATATACCTGCCACATTATGTGGGAAAAATATTCATACATGAAATCACCTAAGGATTCTGAGGTGATATCATTATAAATTATCGGATGGGGCCTAAGTGCATTAAAATTAGCTTGCAGGGCAATGGAATGTGGGCAGTTGACACAAGTGGAAAGAAGAGACATTTACTTAGAAGATGATTAATATCTGTGGTAGACATCATTATTATCCAGTTTATCAGCTAAAAATATGAAACAGTTCCATTGGAAGCAACTAGAACTGAAGTACTAACAAATTATTTGTGAAATATGGTAAATGTCCACATTTTAGCAGTGCAAGAATTTAATTCCTATGTATCTCTTTAATTCAGACTCTTTCTTGACTATCTCCAGGGATGTTTCTATAAATATTGTGCATTGTGGTAATTTTATATTTTGAATATAAAAGTTCAATAATCAAATTTTCCTCCAAAAAGACATAATAACCTGTATGCAATGAAAAATAAATTTGACATTTCTAAAATGATTGTTTTTAGAATACTCTCTGTTGAGGCCTCTAGTCTTCCTCAAGGCTCTCCACTCAATGAACACTCCTGGTGTAGCTTAGGGGACAATCTTAAGTGAGTGGGATAAAACTGATGTTGTGGGCTCCCCAGGGTGTCTTAATCAAGGAAGAGATGGTCACTTTCTCCTGATCCACATCTGCTGCCCTGGGACCAGTAGGGAAGTCTAGACCTCACCCAACCTTACAGGTCTCGTCTTTGACCTCTGAAGAAGAATTCCAGGAGAGACAAGCAGTGAAGTAAAACTGATTTTATTTGGAGACTCTTAAGAAGGGACGGAGGAAAAAGCAGTGAGCAAGAGAGTACACATCTCAAGAGGGGAGATGCAGGAGCCGCATGTGATCAGGTGCCTCATGCGGTCTTCTGTGTCTGCCTGCCTACCTATTTTTTAGATGGAATGTTGAAATAATTTTGAACTTTTTTGCTTTAGCCTCTGTGGTCTCAACCAGCACTATGGGTTTGGGCTGCACATACTGTGCTTCCATTGTTCAAGGTGGCTTTTATATGTTTTTTTCCCGAGCTGTCCCCAATCGGACCTTCTGCCTAGGTAAAAACCCTTGCTTTTACTGCTAGGCAGTTGCCAAGGGCAGAAGTAGCGCTGGAGTGGTACTCTTTGAAAACTCCTTTTCTGACCTCAGTTTCTGGTGGATCTTCTCTTTGGAGGGTGGGTCCAGCCATTTCTGGTTTGGGCTAGCACCAGGTAAAGGCTTTATAAGGTCATGGTTTCTGTGTCCATGGGTCTGGACAGTCTTAGAGCTAGTAGGTTTTATTTCCGGTAAGTTCATAGCTACCAAGGCATTTCTGTGCCTGCCTGCCTACATCAAAACGAAGTTGGCTGAATGGAAGAAAGCTCCATACCATTCACTTAAATGAATTTTGAAAGAAAAAATGGGAAAAATTACTTGTTATTTTATATAAATTCATTCATGTTGCTAGGAAAAAAAATCAGGGATAGTTTCTGCTTCTTAATAGTGAAGCAACCTGGAAAATACAGATTGATGTTACCCATATATATATATATATATATATATATATATATATATATATATATATATATATATATACATATATATATACATATATGTAAATATATACATACATATAGTAGCTGCATAATATTTTAATTACATGATATTAATATGAATTATTTTACATACATTAAATGTTATCATATTAAAATTAACTTATTAATTTAAAGTGAAAAAGACAAAAGTATCTGTGATATACATACTCCAGAGTCATTTTCTTATGTCCGATTTTCCTTTATTTACAAATAAAACTTGAAAATTTGAATGAATATAGAATAATTGTGACAATGCTCTCTTGTCAAAACATGTATTTAATAATACAGTTAATTGAATTTGTAGTCATTTAATTATAAAGAACTCTTACATTATCTATGTTATATGCTAGTTGTTTATTTATTGCTTCATTCAACATTTATTATTTAATTATTGTTTCATTTAGCAATTGAATAATTTGACAATTGAATAATATATTATTTGAACTTAAACTTCAAAATTTCAACTTAATATGCATGGAAATAAAACTGTAAATATATTTGTTATTTAGGAACATTTTGTTAGTTGTTTCAGAATTATCATGAGGTGTCAAGGAAAATTACAGTGTTCAATAGTTTTCCTATTCATTAACCTTTAAAAATAATAATTAGATTACATATTCTTATATGGAATATTAAAATAATTTTAATGTTTTTGTTTTATTTACTAGGTTACTGACTGCTATTAGCTAATTCATTTATTTAAAATTATGTTGTATTGCTGTTTATAACTCTTATTATGCATTGATATTTTGAAGTCATAAGTTTTAAAATTCCCTAATAACTTTAGAGAAAATACTACGGATTCTTCTTAAGAGAAGTTCACTAAAAGACACTTAATGCATAATTATATTATTTTTAACATTATGAGAAAATGGTTTATAAAAATATAAAACAAGAAGATATAAAGCAACTCTTATAAGAAACTCAATAAAAATAAAACTAAACAAGTCATGTCACTAAATTAAGTTAAATAAATTCATGTTTAAATTCTATTTATTAAAAAAAATCACTTACATTACTTTTGCATTAGAGATTTCAGTGAAAGTATCTAAGGTGAAAATTCAAGAGGACAGAACTGATGCAAATTATGCCTTACCATTCCAAAGACACTCTTAACAGAAGACTGATAGAAATATTTGGGTACAGGGGACCACGACCCATGGTGCTAAAAGTTTGACTTGGCTCTGCACTCAGGGGTCACTCCTGGTAGGTGTGAGGATCATGTGGGATGCTGCTGATTGAACGTGTGGGTCAGCCACATGCAAGGCAAGAACCCATTGTAATATTACTAAGCCCCCAAAATGGAAGAATTATTAAGAATTAAATGGAGTTTCAGAGCATTGTATTACTTCATACTTGAAAGAAATAGAATCCCGTACATTTTAAAATTTTATTTTATTCATTTATTCATTTGGGTAGCCTCCAAGAACATTTAATAAGTATGGGGGTCACTCCTGATGATAGTCATAATGTAAGGACTGAGGCCTCACGGTTCATTCTAATGTTGTCTTGTACACAACCAAAAGGTGCTGGTGACCATAGAGTTTCCTCTTGACAGAACCAGGCTTACATTTTATTCATGTTGGGACTGATAAGTACCCTGAAATAAATGGGGGGCCAGTTTATTTCTCATGAGAAGCTTGCACCACATTCATTTGTATTGTAAGTGTACTGTGTCATACTAAGTACTATTTTTATTTTACTATTATTATTTTTTTTTGCTTTTTTGGGTCACACCTGGCAATGCTCAGGGGTTTCTCCTGGCAGTGCTTCGGGGACCATATGGGATGCCAGGGATCGAACGCAGGCCAGCAAGGGCCGGCCGCATGCAAGGCAAATGCCCTACCCACTGGGCTATCACTCCGCCCCTAAGTACTATTTTAAAACTCACAAGTTTCAAATTAGATACTTATTTACTAATTAAAAAATTGTTACATGAAATTACAATATTCCTAAGCCATGAGGTATTATTATTATTAAGCTGATTTACCTTGATGTTCTTCAATATCGTAATTCTGAATAAAAATTTGAATCACTATCAATAACTTTAAGAGTAAAAAAATATAAATAAGATTAAAATATGTGCTTTTATCTGCAGCATATTCCTCTCTTATATTAATACAAATTATAGCATATAAAATAAGTATGATGACGTATAAAATTGATCATCTTGTTTTTCTCACAATATTGAACTATTTTAAATGTAAGACAAAAATTGAATAATGACCAGACATTGAATAAATGTCTATACAAAGTTAATGTCTCAAAAATAAAATTCTGCCTCAAGGTAAAAAGAGAGCCCCTAGGCAATATTTATAATTCATGTTATCTCTTAGTATAACATGCGAGATTTCAATTTTTATTAAGCATTGAGGAGTACTTTGTCATTTGTATATTTGAGAGAAAAGGATTTTTGATTTGTTAGACATTTCAGTGTAACAGCACTACATTCTTATTTTTCTTATCTTTATGTTAATACTATGTTTTATATATACAGATAATGTCAAATATTCCAATTAAGAAAATTCTATGTGGGTAGATTTTTTGAATGGATGGAGATGAATAATAAAGAGGACCCATGACTACATTGACTGCAATGAGTGCAAACAGTTCCTCAAACATAAAGTAATCACATTAAAGTGATGAAGCACATAAAAACATGTGTAAGAAACTTGGTTTCATTCCTAGCACTACATGGGCACCAAACACTAGTGGATGTAGCCCCACTGAGCCCACTGAACTGTGGCCCAGATAATTGCAAGTACCACTTGGCTGAGCTCTAAAGAACAGTACCTGAGGAACTGAATATTTTGCCCATTCAGAGTAAAAAAAAACATTTGCACATAGAAGTTATATAAACACATGGTCCCTATACTGGACATGTAGATAAATCTTACGTTTTCTACAAAAGGGCAAGAATTCCCACTCAGAAGTAGTAAAATTCCTAAAAAAGATAAAAATAATGAATTTTAAATGTAGTTGTTTTAAATTTAAAATGACCTATAAGCTCAGAACTCTGTACATAAAATGTTTGGTGACCTTAAAGGCAAATACAACAGATATAAGAAAATGAGGCAAATGGAACTTATAACAACACATAAGACATATTTCAAATAAAATAATAAATAAATAAACAATAAATGAATGAATGAATGAATGAATGAATAAATTCATGAATTTATTCATGAATGAATGAACAATAAATGAATGAATGAAACATTTTTTGTATAACAAGCTCCACCTACCACCAAATTGCTTGAAGACATTGATCCAAAATACAGAGTGTTCTGATGGGTTAATAAATGAAATCTAATGTTCTGCTATGTAAGAAGTGATTTATCTGAACTTTTAGCAACAAAAAAATTTCCCAAAGCAAAAATCGTTGAAAATATGATGGAATGAAAATAGCAATATAAGGGAGTCATGGGCAGACATACTTATAGGAGACAAAAATTGGTTTTTTATCTTTTAACAAAAATGAATATAATGAATATTCATCTTCTAAAAAGGTGACTAAGGGTAAGTCTAGATGCAACACTAATTGTAGATCACATATCTTGCATAAGCAAGTTTCCAGGTTAAATCCTGGAGAGCTTGTGTCCCTGAAAACTGGTATTAGGTTTTATTCAATCACATATAAAGCTTTGAGTATTTATGTTTAGCTCCCAGTTCTGTGGGATTGAATACAAAAATTAACTTAAATTAGAATAAAATATAATGTACTAAAAGAAAATTGTTATCATTGTGTAATATTTTTAATTACACAATGGCTGGACTAGAGCCATTACTGACTGGATCCCCAAGGGATGCTAAAAGATCATGTGGCCGCCCACCTAAAAGATGGTCAGACTTCTTCAAGACCCTAAACGAATGGTTTGAGGCTCTTTGTATTCCTGAAGCAACCAGATACCATTGGGCTACACTGGCACATGATAGGGTCAAATGGAAATGTTACTGGAGCCCGCTCAAGCAAATCGACGAACAACAGGATGTCAAGTGATCAAGTGATCAAGTGATTCTGCTTATGTGATTCTTAATATAAATGCAGTGAATGAAATGTATAAATCTTTTAAAAGCAATTACTAATGGACCTTATAAAACACTTTGGGAATAACACAATAGTTTTAGGAGACTTAAAATTCTAATTTCCATGTAGAAAAAATCAGACACAACACACAGAAAATCTATAAGGAGACAAAAGTTTTAAATGCCAAGTTGACCACTACGGACTATAACCCTGAAAGTCCCCAACACCACAATTCATACTATCTCCACTACTGTTGGCACAGTTTATTGACAATGCTGCTAGAGGTCCCGAGGCCACCTGAATTCTAGCTTGAGACCCCTACTCTACAAAAACGAGGAGATATGAGGAAATGGAAAATATGATTTTAATAGACATTACAGAACTTTCCACCTCCCTAATATAAAATACACATTCTTTTGAGTACACTTGGAATATTTTCCAGCATAGATACGTTACATCCTAGAACAGAAAACATGTCTCAATGACGATGGAAGAATTAAAATTATACCAATGCTATGTACATAGAATTAGTCATGAAAGAGAAGTTGAAAACAAATAAGGCTTGCCACAAGAGGGTCTCAAGAATAAAGGACAGTTAGGACAGAGAAGGAATCAGTATGACTATAATAGTGGAAATGAGCATTTTGGGTAGGAACTGAATGTTGAAAGTAGGTAAAGTAATATACCTGATTATACTGATTGCAGTTCTTATCTGTATTGCAAAACATAAGATCCAAAAGAAAGAGAAAAGTAAGAGGTTGGGTGAGGGAAGGGAGAGAGAGAGAGAGAGAGAGAGAGAGAGAGAGAGAGAGAGGAGAGAGAGAAAATGAGAGATAGAGGGAGAGAGAGGGAGGAGAGGAGGAGAGGAGAGAGAGAGAGAGAGAGAGAGAGAGAGAGAGAGAGAGAGGAGAGGAGAGTCTTCTGCCATAGAGGAGGTAGAGCAGGAGACTATAGGATGGAAACTGGACACAGTTGTTTGGAAATGTGCACTGGTGAAGGGGTGGGTTTTGGAACATTGTATAATTGAAAACCAATCATGCACAATCTTTGTAACTATGTTTCTCACTGTGATTATATTTAAAAAATCCATTTAAAAATAAAAAACATTTGAGATCAAACAACATACATTGTATCACTATTGAGTAGGAAAGCTATAAATGATATATTAAGAAGGCACAATGAATAAATTAATATTTATCAGTTCACTGGTACCTGAAGCAATTAGTAGTAAGAGAGATGTCTACACATATAAACTTATATCAGAAGATAAAGGAAAGCTCAAATTAAAAAAAAATCTATATTCACACACTCAGAAATAAAAAGCAATGTAATTAATTCAGTATAAAAAGAAATAGAAAACTACGGAAAATAGAAATTATACATAGTAAGTAAAATACATTATAACAAAAAGCTGAATCTTTAAACTGATAAGATTAGCAACACCTATACCCAGTCTAGTGAAAAAAAAATAAAATCATAATAAATAGAATCAGAAGTAAAAGTGGACAGGTTATAAAAATCAATAAAAATAAAGAAGCATTAGAGTGTACTATAAAAATTTTGCCATGGAATCTAAGATTTTAGGAGATATTAAATGTTTTAAATTATGTAAAAGCAAATCTTGAGTTAGAGAAAAATCCAGAAACATATACTGAAAAATGATAAAAAATTGAACTAAACAAAAAGTACGCTCATTCCTAACGTTGAAGGCTCAGATAACTTGTAAGGTATGATGCTGAATAAATCTAAAGGATCTTAAAGATGGGTTACCAAGGATTCCTCTCAGTTATTTCCAAAATTTAAAAATGATAATACTTCAATCCAAGAGGTCAATGGTACACAGATCCAAATTGAGAGAACTATAAAAAAATCTATATTCCATATAACTGATACCAATGTTCTTAATAAAAATAAAATTAATGTATGAAAAAGATTATATTATCTCAAACAAGTTGTATTTTTTATTCCAGAAATGCAAGAAGTGGTTCAACATATGCAAATCATTAATATAATACACCATATTAAATATAAATACTAATAGTATATGGTCATGATAAGATTAAAAAAGAAACATTTTTTAAAATTAATCATTTGCTCATAATAAAAAACACCCAAAAAATGTCACAAATTCCCTCCCCCCTCCCCTAGCCTGCCTCTATGGAGGGTTCTTTATCTCTTTTCTTTCTTTCTTTCTCTCTTTCTCTCTCTTTCTTCTCTTACACACTGTGAATTGCAATACCTACATTTAGAGGTTATCATGTGTATCCTTTTGCCTGTAGTCAATGTTCAGTTCTAGGCTGGTAGTATCAGTTTCGACAATTATTAGCACACTGTTCCCTTCTCTGTCTTAACTAACCTATGACTCCCACACGTTTGTGGTAAATTCCATCTTTGACAAGACCTCCATCCATGTTTTGTCTGATTTTGGATATTGGTTTCGTAATAAAGAGATGATAGATAGATAGATAGATAGATAGATAGATAGATAGATAGATAGATAGATAGATAGATAGATAGATAGATAGATAGATAGATAGATAGATAGATAGATAGATAGATAGATAGATAGATAGACAGTCAGACAGACAAGACAGGCAGGCAGACAGGCGGATCGGACAGACAGACAGGCGGATGGACAGTCGGATGGACGGACGGACAGATGGACAGGGGGATGGACAGATGGATGGATGGATTGATGGATGGACGGATGAATGGACGGACGGATGGATGGATGGATGGATGGATGGATGGATGGATGGATGGATGGATGGATGGATGGATAGATAAGCTAGACCATGCAAATAAATGCGGTCTGTCTTTTTCCTTCTGGCTAATTCCAATCAACATGTTCCTCTCCATGTTCGTCCATTTATAGGCAAATTTCATAACTTCATTTTTCCTAACAGCTGCATAGTATCCCATTGTGTAGATGTACCAAAGTTTCTTTATCCAGTCATCGGTTCTCAGACACTTTGGTTTTTCCAATATTCTGGGTATTTTGGATAGTGCTGCTATGAAAATAAAAGTACTAATGGTGTTTCTGTTGTATTTTTTTCTCCCCAGAGTATATTCCCAGGTGTGGTATGGCTGGGTAGACAGGGAGCTAAATTTCTAGTCTTTGAAGGAATGTTCATATTGTTTTCCAAAAAGGCTGTACCAGTTCAACATTCCGGCGACAATGGATGAGAGTCCCTTTCTTCCTGCATACACGTCAGCATTTGTTGTCTTTGCTCTTTTGGAGACAGGACTCTCAGGGAATGGAGATGATCAATCCGGCATAAGGAACATAGTTTGTATTATAATGATGTGATCTTCCCATGTAAGTTCACCCTATATATTTAATCTTGGATATAGTTATGCCTGTCCCTGTCCCCCCTTTACTGTGTTTACATAAGAAAACTAAATATAATATTGAAAAAACATCCATATAAAACAGGAATTGAAGGAAAAGGAACACAATGTAGCAAGGGCAAATATAGCAAATCCACAGTAGTCAAATTATTCATTGGTGGGAAAACAATTATTCCAAGAGGCATAGCACATGGGTTTACAGCATAGTTACAATGTTTTTATATGTATAAACAAGTCATGGATGAATAATTTAAAAAATATGTTCAAATTATGTTTATGCAGATGGTACACATGGAACAACCACACATTTCTACTGTAAAACTACCCAAAACAATAAATACATATTGTGAAGCATCAGGTTACAAAAATTTTTGTTTAAACAATAAATTAATATGCAAAAATTCAAACGAGCAGTCTCATTTACATCTACATTATGGATAATCAAGGGCTCCCAAATTAACTCAAAGATGTATAAGGTCAAATATTGATGTGTATAATAGAAACTATGTAACTACTAGAAATTTTTGTTGGGGAGATCAAATAAATGAAGTATATGACTTGTCCAGATAAGTCCTCACGTTGGATCTATGGTACAAGATATCTTCAGAATGCTAACAAGTGAAATCAGTTGGTTCTTAATGCCTTTATGTAATGACCAAAATACTAGGCCCTCAACTCTGTACTATCACAGGGAATGTCCCAATAATAAAAGCAATTTGGGGGACACCAATAAAAATATCACTTGACATCCTGTTATTCATCGATTTCCTCGAGTAGGCACCAGTAACATTTCCATTTGACCCTATTACGTGCCAGTGTAGCCCAATGGCATCTGGTTGCTTCAGGAATACAAAGATCCTCAAACCATTCCTTCAGCATCTTGACAAAGAAGTCTGACCATCTTGTAGGTGGGCGGCCACGTGATCTTTTGACATCCCGTGGGATCCAGTCAGTAACGGCTCTAGTCCAGCGGTTAACTCTGGTGGGGCCGCAGACTTGGCCTGCGGGGGCAACAGGAATACGGACACCTGGTGGTCATCTTTCTTTACCATCTTTACCGCTGCCATGTTCACTGCGCTCATCAAGGACCACCAGTGGGACAACCGGGCACAGGTCATGTGTCCTCCGGCTACATGGAGCGGCTGAAGGGTATGACCTGTTTATCAGGGCAGAGAGCGACATCACACTCAGCGATGCTCAGGGGTTACTCCTGGCTCTGCACTCAGGAATTACTCCTGGTAGTGCTTAACCCAGAAAGCTACTTAAGAGTATACCGCCCACACAGCAGAGACTGACAAGCTGTCCGATGCGTATTCAATATGCCAAAACCAGTAATAAAACATATGCTAATTATAAAAAAACAAGACTCTACCCTCCAACCCATATGCATGCACTGAAGACTCCAACCTCCCTCCCTAACATGAAATCCAGAAAACCTAGGAGACCAGGGTCCTATCCTACTGCTCTGACTTGCCAGACAGCATACATAGGCCAAGCACTGGCCCCAGTTAGTTTCACTCTAAGCACTAAGTCCATGATCACACATCAGCTTGAAGAAATGTCTTCACATGTATCCTATATTGGGGGCAGGTGGGGATTGACATTCCTGTTTAACAAACTCTACACTGACTTACATATCAGTTAACTCAAGTGGTAAGTAGCTGAACATTTTGGGGATGCATATATGAACAACATTGGAAGATGAGGAAACTAACCTTAACAGATGTGGTATTGTTAGCTGCCTAGTATTAAGAACCTAACAGATGTTCTGGAGGAAATGGGACTCTTTCTCCACCATTAATACTCACCTAGCTCAGAAAGCAATGGGGAAACTAAGAAATATAAGAAACATAGCTGCAGTCACAAGATAGGAATAGAAACTCAGGCAATTCCCAAGCCCACCAAATAGTTGAACCTGGTTGATGAAGACCTAAAGTCAACACTGCACTGACATCAGAGATTTAGCAAACACTTGCAAGTGAAATTAAGCAATGATAAGATAACAAATTCAATCAACTCAATGAAGAATGACAGATTTCGTGAAAATGGAAATGAAGGCTAAAGAAAACACTAGCAAGCCATAGTAACAGAATCTCACAGGGAGAAAACTGTTTAGATCAACTTGAAGAAAAAAACACATGCCAGCACTGGTTAAGACAAAAAAGAAAAAGTGAAACGAAAAAATGGAAACCATGTAAGGTATTTAAGAAAGAAAGATGGAAATAATAATCTGTGAATCATAGGAATGCCAGAAAGTGAAGAAAAAGGAAGAGGACAAGAAAGAGCGGTACAGAAGATAATAGCTCAGAACTTTACCACTCTCTGGAGGGAGGTATCTATGCAGATTCAGTAGGCCAAAAAGGTAACAAGAAAAATGAACTGAAAGAGAACAACACCAAGACACACAGTAATCTAACTGGCCAAAACAAACAGAAATATGCCTTAAAACACCAAGAGAGAAGAGAAACATTAAACATTGGAGAAGTAGGTAAGAATCACAGATCTCCTATACAAAATGACAGGCAAGAAAAGAGCAGAATGACATATTCAAATTACTGAATGAAGGAAATTTTTCCAGTTAGTGTCTGCTACCCAGCAAGACCACCATATAGATGGAAATAAGGGCTAAAAACAATCTCAGACAACAGGAGCTGATGACATCTATGATAACCAAACAGACCCTGAATGAATTACTGAAGGTCAAATGTGAATCAAATAGCCAATCGTATACTCCAAATCATTCCCAGTAGAAAGATAAATTTTATTAAATTTTTCATTTTTATTAATTATCAGAAGTAGAATTGTTGGGGCTGGAGCGATATATACAGAAGGTAGGGCGTTTACCTTGCACACAGCCAAACCGGGTTTGATCCACGGCATTTCATATAGTCCCCGATCACCACCAGGAATAATCCTTGTGCATCTTTGGGTGTGACCCAAAAAAGCAAAACAAACAAACAAACAAACAAAACAAGCAGAAGTAGAATTGTTATTGTATTTATTTGAACCCATATCTACATATATTACTTAATTTATCTCTCAGAGGCAGGTGACAATAAGGCAAACAGCTTTAATGCCACTGGATTTTTTACAAAGCATCATAAAGGATTACAATATTTCACTTTCATGCATATTTATCCATTACATCACTCAACAATTTTTTTTTTATCTATAGGCCATATATGATTGCACTTAAGGTTTACTTAAAACTATGTGTTCAAGTTACTCTTTGCAGTACCTGAGGGTAGATCAAATGTGGTGTTGGAAACCTTTATACTAGAACCTTGGTCCCAACAATCAAGACCATTTTTGTCTGATTTTCAAAAGTTATTTTAATTACTATATTTGTATTATTTACTGTGAATTACAACACCAATCGCTTCACCAGGTCCACTACCCTCAATATGCCAATTTCATAAGAGATAAGATTTGAAATGCAATTTACTCAAATTCTACTTTAGTATTAAAATTGAATATTTCTATCAAAATTTGGCTAGTAAAAGAAAATATTGTGTTGATTTTCTTTCCATAAATATTGTTAATTCAGACAAAAACATGACTTTTGGTCAAGGTAATATTAACAATATCTGAAGAACAATTTTGAGAAAACATGACAATTCATACTTAACTGAGTCAATAGAATATTCTTTTCTTATTGAAAAACTCTTGCCCATGTAAAAAAAGTTAACTTTTAATTCAGAGTCTTAAGAATATAATGCTTAATGATATTTAAAAAAAGTATGGTTTTAGCACAGAGCTCCTATAGTTTCAAGTCTGTTCTTATTTAGTAATAAACCCACTCATTTTTCAATTAGTTGAGGTTACACAGTTACATTTAATATTTGAATTATGCAGTTTAATTAAAGTAAAAAATTTCATACTAAAATGTGCTCAAAGGAGTAGAAAAAATTAATTGCAATTTAAAATGTAACTTTTAAAAATATGTCCTCTAGCAGCCTGGAACATTAAAATATTTGAGTTTAAATTTGAAGGCACTCATTTGAAGCTTAATAATAAAATGATGTTACATTTATTAAATTTACAGCATTGTTCATTTATTACTTGACAATATATAACGTAATTTATGTATTTTCAAATAAGGTTAATAAAAGTTATATTGTGATACAGTTAAAAATCAAGCAATGCGTAGCATAGCATATTCAACTATTTGTATAATAAGATGGTTATTTTATTTATTAATAGATTATGGGTCAAATAGTCCATAGCATATAAGAACATTCTGTAATTAAAATTGAAACCAAAACACCAATTTGTGTGCTTTTCATAGTTATAGAACAATTATTGTATGAGTTACTGTGCCTGAAATTTCTAAACAATAATCTCATATTTATGTTCAGTAGCAGAATATATACTCTTTATTTTTAATAATATGCTATAAATAATGTTTTGATAAAATTTTATTTTAAGCACATTAGTAAGTTTACAGTTTATCATTGAAAAGAAAAGCCTTAGTTCAGCATTAGAATGCCAAAATATTGTATTACTTTTGGAATCTGGAAACTAAGAATAAAAAATGAATTTTTATACACACTTATAAAGCTGATAAGGACTCAGTATCTTGCATTATGTCACGTTATTTCATCAGTCTATAAGACATTGTTTACCACTTATTGTTAATAATATTCTTAATTTATTACTTTTGAGAATAATAAAAGTAGATCTCAGTGTCTTCTAATAGGACACCTTCATTATCAATTCATGTTTATTTCACTTAAAATTAAATGTTTTACCATGACATATACAAGCATCAACTTCAAAGTTTATTATAATAGCAGATTTTTTTTTTAATTTTTTATTATACCACCGTGAAACATACAGTTACAAAGGTGTTCATAATTGGTTCTTGGTAATAGAGTATACCAGCACACATCCCTCCACCAGTGCCCCATTTCCACCACCAATGTACCCCACCCCCTCTCGCCCACCCCATGCTGCCTTAATAGCAGGTACCCCAGTTTCCTCTCTTTCTCTCTCTGTCTCTCTCTCTCTCTGTCTCTGCATCTCTCTCCCTCTTATTTTACACATTATGGCTAGCCCTGCAGGTATTTAGAGTTTATCACTTAAGTCTCTTTGTGTATATTCAATGGTGAGTTTTAAGCAGATGGTATTTTTATTGCCTGAAGTTGCCATGTTTTTTGCTTAGTAATCTGTGCGAACAGTACTTCCTTTAATGGCTTATTATTTTATTTTTACAATAATCACCCCAAATTAATAACATTTAAAGTTATTAAATCAAGAATATTCATAGTTAATGTTTGCCTGGGATTTACATCATCTCAAAAGATAAAAAGTTTTCAGAAGCTTATTGTATGAAGGAAGTATTTTGTTAAAATCAAGAAAAAATGTCAGAGCTCCATTCACTATAAAATCAATATTTGTAATTATATTGCCATAAATAAGGATATAAAATTACAGTTTTTTTTCCTTTGTCTGTTATTGTCAAGTGAGAAGAAGCATTTTATTTCTAAGAAACATAAATTTGGACACTAACGTTAACATAGACTATGTTTATCATAGCAAGTTACTTGCAGTGCTACTGCAATAGTTACTTTCAAGTTGAGAGTAGAAAAAGAAGCTGATTCTTTTTAAAAATTGTCTTTGTCTCTACTTGGAGTATTTAATTACACATTTTATCACACTTTTCCTCCATAAATGTGCTTTCAGTACTTTGAACAAATAATTGAAAGCAAAACATATAACTAGAAGCTTATTAAAATGTATGTTTGAAGTAATCCCGTTTATGAGAGTTTACAATTAAACAGAAACAAAGATAAACTCAGAAAAAAATAGAAAGACTTACAAAACAAAGTAAGGTAACATAAAATACATTTTTTAAATAAATGTGTTTAGTTAGCCAAATTTTTATGTCTGATAAGAGATAGTGATTTAACATAAAAGGCCATATTGTTAAACTTGTTGTGCCTCTTATTTTGGAATATTCTGAATTGTAAATAGTCTGTGCATAATATTTTAATTAGTATTTCTAGATAATCCTTATCATATTACCAAACTTTCACATAAGATGTTCCGACTATTCCTCTAGCTCTCTGAAATTTCAAACAAGAAACTTTCCTAAGAATTTATTTTTTGTCTTTCTTGCTCTCTTGCTATCTTGTTTTTTTTAATATTATTATTATTTTTTTTGCTTTTTTTGAGGTAACACTCAGAAATGACTAGGGGTTACTCCTGGCTCTGAATACAGGAATTACTCGTGGTAGTGCTCAGGGCACCATATGAGATGTAGAGGCTAGAACGTGAGTGGAGCAAACACCCTACTTGCCGTGCTGCCATTCTATCCCTTCCTAAGAATTTCTTGAAGCAGTGTTATCCTAATACCAGAAATAGAATTTGAGAGAGAGAGAGAATTACAGGCTTATAGTGAGGGTTAAAAAATAACATTAAGTTTGTCAACAAAATTTTAGCAAAAGCAAAGAGGACAAGTGGATATTCAAAAGATGTATGAAAAAATGTTCACACCACATACACACATTATCAAGGAAATACAAATAAAAATGAGAATGAATTATCACTCCCCTCCAGTGATTATAGTATATATCCAAATTATAGGAAACCACCAATGTTATTAGGTCTTTGCTCATAATGAGTTGAATATTGAAGTAAACATTGCCTTATCTCTGTCAGTAGGAATATTCTCTGTCCTTGGTCCAGCCTCTAGGGAGAGGGAACAAACACTGGGAGATTTTTTCCATATTGTAATAATAGGGATTATACAACACAACAATTTCCTTTAATTTTTGTAACTAAAATTTTTTAAAAGAGAACACATATGCAAATAAATAATACAGAAATATTTGCTATTTGGGACACTAAAAGCATATTAAATAGATCAAAATCAACTGACCAAAACAGGAAAGTTTATCTGTTTTCACTTTTGACAAAACAAATTACTAAAGCTAAGTGGCATAAAATAACATATTTTCAACGTTGTATTTGACTGGAGTCAGTTAAGACTTAGTTAACTTTCTTTGTTTCAAAGCCAATATGATCTCCTATAAACACACCAAATATGCAGCTAAATTGCATATTTTATTTATGGAATTAACACAAGGAGAATTCACTCCAAGAACATACAAGTTTCTAAAAAGCATATTTTTTACCCTTCTAGATAATTTGTATATGGTCAACTTCAATTTCTGGGTACAAACCACATTTACTGCAATGCAAATTCTCAAGTATGCACAGAAAATGAATAGTCAAATAATCTATCGATAACTAGTAAGCATGTTTGACTGTACTTGGTTCTAATTTTTGATTTTCCTTAACCTTAGATAGCACATATTTATTCTTATTTTTATGCTTAACTATCTAAGGCAAATATATTTTGGAAAAACAATAAAAAGTGATAATGTTACACATTTATAATGTTATCATGCAGGTAAAATATTTTAAACATATGTATTATAGTTAAACAGATAAATTCAATGAACTAAACATTATTTTTAAAATAAAATATAATGCAACTTTTAAAATAAGATATAATAAAATTAAAATATAAAATATAATGTAAGTATAATATAACTAAGCTTATTTAACATGTATCCATATGCAATATTTTAATTGTTTACTCCGATAAAATAATTTAAAAAATTTCATAGAAATATATAGTGTATATTAGATTAGAATTATAATTTACAGATGCTTTTCTCTTTGTGTTATATCATTTACTCATCAGAAAACTATGATATAAAGCTTGGTATTGCTTTGTTATTCCACTTGGATTACAATTAAAAACTTTAGTTCAAGAAAATAATTAACTAGCACTAAACCAAAATTCTTGTAATAATATAATTTTGGAAAGAAACTACCATACTATTCCATGCCATTTTTATTTTCATAAGTATATATGACACTTTGGTGAAAGTTTAAATAGCTTATAGCTCTACTATGTACATCATTAGTGTCTACATTTTCTATAAAACAAAAAGAAATATTATGCATTTGTGCAGCAGAGCAGATTCCAAATGTAGATTACATATTCTAAAAATAAATAAAAATCTCTCAAAATTACTTCTTTAATTTTTTTAATTTTCTGTTTATTTTATTAGCAGGCATGTTTTATGATCTTTGAAAATTTTGAAATTATGAAAACAAATTCAGAAGTAAAATTCTATCTATCTAGCTATCTATCTATCTATCTATCAATCAATCAATCTATCTATCTATCTATCTATCTATCATGTACCGTTATAATTATCATTGCCATGTGTTGAAAATCTGGAAGATGAGGCTATTTTTATAAATACTATTAAAATTATTCTCAGTTAATTGGTAAAAATTAGAAATGCCTGTAATAAAAATCTAATAACAAGTAACACAGATATTGATTTCCTCTAACTAAACTTATTAGGAAGTAAAGCAGCACTCATCTCTCTTCATCTTAATATTTTTTGGAATGGCTAAAGCTCTTCAAATATGCTTAAATATTTACACATTTTGATATAATTAAAAATTTTGTCACAGTGAAACCCTTTTTTATATTTGAACTAAAGAGAAGTGTATGATTTAATGCTCAGTTAAAATACTCCACTGATGGAGAGTCTATTTCTCTTAAACTTTGTTATTAACTTCTCTCTTGTCTCAAAAAAGAAAAAGTGTACATATTCAGGACCAGAAAAAAAAAAAACAAGAAAAGTGCTTACCTTGCATTTTGCTGACCAGTGCTTCAATTTCTAGCACTACATATGTTCCATGCATAGTGCCAAAAGTAATCCCTGAGCACAGAGCCAGAACTAAGTCTTGAGTACCACTTGCTGTGACCCAAATTCAAACAAACAAATAAACAAGAATATAATTGTTAAAATAAACTAAATTGTTAGCTATCTAGTTTTTAAAATTAGATGATTATTCAAAATGTGTCAAAAACATCAGTCCATAAAAACTACAGAAATTCTTGATGTTGTTACAAATATTTCCTTTCTACAGAAATCATGTTTATCTACAGAAATTTAATTTAATCATAATTAGTGATAAAAATGTTTAAATTATACTTCAGAAACTATAAACTGCCTTGTATTCATTATAAGTGAATTAAGATTTATTAATCAAGACATTTTTCATGTTGGTCAGTCAATATGTATTAAAAAGAAAATATTTGATTTTAATATAGATGTTTATATTCTAGTTTCACATATACTGACCCAATAGAGAAACTTTTCAATAATGTTTATTGTTCTAATGCAACATATATCCTAGTATGAATGGATCTAGTGAAATATAATTTGATCGCTTCATAGTCAATTGTGTTGTAGACAAATATTTATAATTTATGACCAGCACATTTTTTATAATATGGGTAAAACTGAGCTTTTAAAAAATATTTTAGCGTGGGGTGAAAAATAGTGCCAATATTTTAAATTTAATAATATAACCAAGCAAACTAAAATATTAAGGAGATTAAATGTAACCGATAGGTATATCAGTTTAGTGTTATATTCAAATATATTTTCATAAGTATATTTATTGCTGTCTTGATGAATTGGATGTCAAGCATAAATAAAGTAAAAGTCAGAAGTGTGGTCAAATATATACATGTTTTACAGGTCACTATTACAAATCATGAATTTATATGTTATATATGCTAATGAATTTTTGTAGCAATCCATACTAAAATTCATTAATATAGAAAATATTAAAATTTGCTTAATAGGATATTGTATGACCGAATTTAAAACTAAGTATGTGCTTTAAGGCTCTATTTTTTATTTCACTGTGTAGAAATGCATTATATAAATAGATTTCACATATAACAAACATTTGAATATAATTTGCTACATTTCACAAAATTTTGCATAATCATTACCATTTATTTTTATAAAATGAACACTAAAACAGTATTCTCTAGAAAAGAAGTGATAAGTAATTTTGAAAAAAATATTTTGGGGCAGGAATTGAAATTACATAATTAGAATAACAGATGCTTGAAATCTCACTTAATTAAAAGAAAAAGTTTCAGCTAATTAGGCCCAGCTGTACAACTTTCATTTTGCACACACATATATATTCGCATAAATGTTCATTGATAACAAAAATTTGATTCACTGGTTGTAGACAAAATGAAAAAAAAAAACGTTTTTGAAGTGCCTTGTAATTAAAGATTCTAAAGAACATAGGGAACTTAATTGTAGAATTTGCAAATATCATGCATGGAAAACTTGGGGAGAAAACTTACATTAGTGATAAACTGGATAAAGTTTAGTGCTCCCACATAAAAAAGGCTAAAGATGGAACTATTATTAAAATAATTCTATATTTGAGTATATCTTTGACACAAAAAAATTTTTACATAAGGACAGAGAGATAGTTTAGCTAGGTAGGGTGTTCACCTTGAACACTCCTGACCTGAGTTCTATTCACGGCTTTCCATATGGAGTTCAGCAGGTACCAGTACTAATTCATGAGGTAGAGCGAGAAGTAACTCCTGAGCATAGCCGAGATATGGCCCCAAGTTAACACACCCTGAGACTTATTCCAGGGATATTTACAGTAGGGTGGGTGGGGGTGCAATGGGGAGGAATATTATTTAATAGATGACTGGACACCGAAAGTTACATAAACAATATAATACTAACATGTATAAAAGAAACTATTCAAAAATACTATTCACAGAAAATGAAGAATACTGTGAAATGTAATATAGGATAAATAAATTGTGCACTAAGATATAAATCTCAGTGAAGAACATAAGATATAAAAGTGTATTAAAATGGAAAAATAAAAGTAACCAGTAAATATTAGAAGTAAGATTACCTGAGTGCAAAAGGGTAGAAAATAGGAGAAAAGGACATAGGGGAAGAGTTCAAATAAAGTGGAATATTATATTCATAAGATAAACTAAGAATTAAAGTTAGTGAGTTTTGATCAATTAGTTTAATTAATAATCTATCCATACTCAATCTTATATATTATATATTTAATCTTATCATATATATTATATATATGTATATAAAGAGGGATTTCTTGTTTCTAGTATCTGCAGTCTAGGAATCATATAGTACTTCTTTTAATCGATAAATCACAATTTCATGTGGGCACCAGTAATATCTCCATACATCTTGTCACATGCTACTGTAGCCCAAGGGCATCTGCTCTGCACCAGGAATATGAAGAGACTCAGACCATTCCTTCAGGTCATGGGAATGAGGTCTATAATTATTATTGTTTTCTGGCATATCAAATATGACACGGGTAGCTTGCCAGGCTCTGCCATGAAGGTGGTATGTACTCTCAGTAGTAGGCTCTCATCTGGTGCATTTACTGATGAACTGGGGAGAAATCAGCTTTTCTATTAAAAATATATATGCTAAAAAATAAGATTACTATATATACATTTATTTTTAAAGGTACCCATATTGTTGGTGCTTAGTGGGACTCACAAAAGATATTGGGGTTGAACAATGAGCAGGGTCCCTTATTTTTGTTGCCAATGACTCTTTGCCCCACCCCCAACTGGTGGGCAAAAATTACAGGACCACAGGCTCTTTAATAGTACAAGGCTCTAGAACTTTATTCTGGTCAAGACTACACTTTTTACCCTCCTAAAAGTTTAGGAGATGAGAAATGCAGGAGGTATACAGACCTTGATTCCAAAATAATGAGGTGTATAAAGCCCCTCCTTTTGAGGGCAATCTACCAAGTTACCTCACTTCAGAGAGAGAATCCTACCCCTGGGACTAACAACCTTGGCCAGCACAGAGGCAGAATCCTAGTGTGTTGATTTTTCCTTTATTTAGCTGCTAAACAATCATCTTAATAACATTTCTAGTCAATTTTATAAACAAGTTAAGAGATATAGACATTTATATAGTGTGGCTATTGGATATTCCTGGGGATATTTCGCTATATGTCCTCAGTGCAAGTTTCATTCCAACCTGATCACTAGATCACTAGACATCCCATTCTAGTGATTGAATGGTTCACTGGCGCCCGTTCATTGATTTGCTCGAGAGGGCGCCAGCAACATTTCCATTGGACCATATCACATACCAGTGTAGACCAATGACATCTGGTTGCTTCAGGAATATGAAGAGCCTCAAACCATCCGTTCATGGTCTGGACGAAGAAGCCTGACCATCTTGTAGGTGGGCAGCCACGTGATCTTTTGACATCCCGTGGGATCCAGTCGGTAACGGCTCTAGTCCAGCAGTCATCTCCAAATCACATTACATGTCCAGCCCATCTGATTTTGATGCCTTGGCAAATGAGACAGCTTCCTGACTCTGGAACAGCAATGGAGGTCAGAACTCCTGATTCCTTCTCTCTCAATTGAGTGAGACGTGATATTCCAAGCATAGCTCTTTCAATTCCTCTTTGGGAGACCCGAATAGCATTCTCATCTTTTCATAGAGCACAGGTCTCTGAGGCGTATGTTAATGCAGGTAGAAGAGTGGAGTCAAAGAGATGTACCCAGAGCCTGAGGTTCTTTGTCTTTTATCGCTATTTCTTCGATGCTATTGAAGACAATCCATGCTGCTCCTCTTCCTCCTGCGCAGCTCAGGTTTTAGGTCATTCATCATGTTGACTTCTCAACTTAGGTACACATAACTGCTGCATTCAGAGATATTTGTTCCATTGAGATTGAATGGGGCCTCTGGAACTAGTACATTTTTCATGAACATATTTTCGTTGAAATTCAGCTGTAGACCTATCTTTCCACATTCTCAGTCAAAGTCAGCCAGCATTTGTGCTGCTTGGCTAATGTTTGGTGGTATTAGAACGATGTCATCAGCGAAGAGGAGGTGGTGTGAGTTGCCAACTATCTATCTTCACTCCCATTCCTTCCCATTCTAATTGTCAGCATGATGTTCTCGAGGGTGTTACTGAAGAGTTTTGGTGAAATGGTATCACCCCTGTCGAATGCCTCTTTTGACATCAATGATCATGTCCTTGTAGAATGGTGAGATCCTGGTGGTCAATCCATAATAGAGCTCACGAAGGATTTTGATGTATTGGGTTTTAACACCCTGTTTGGCTAGGGCTTTGATAACCGCTTCAGTCTCAACAGAATCAAAGGATTTATTTAAATCAATGAACATGAGACAGAGCGGCATCTTGAACTTCCCACAAACGTCACTGACAGATTCTAATCTGAACCAGTTCAAATTAAATGCTTATCTTTGATTCAAACAAAGTTTGTTTCCCGATGACCTTACCCTTAGCTTATTATCATGCTTATGATTATTAATCGGTACCATGATGCTTTAGTATATCCATGGCAATGTCATGGTAGCTTAGTTATGGCTTGCTTTTGGGTCCATTTGACTTCTGTAATGGGGCCCTTCTTGGTGCTGTATGGATCTAGAATCAATCAAAGGGCAATTGAGGTGTTAAGTAGGAAATATGACAGATGCCTGCAACAAAGGTTTCAGAGTGGATTCACTCCTATATCACAAAAGCATAGCCTTAACTGTCTTCCTTTGTCTATATAAAAGGCCTTTGCTCTAACATCATTGTATCACAATGTAATACAGTCTACCTATATATATATGTATATATACACATATAGATATATGTATATATACATATACCTATAGGGTATATATATATATATATATATAATATTATAAAGGAGAAAGCTACACCTGCAACCACAGCTACAGCCACACCTGCAACACCTCAAGGGGTAAGATTTATATAATTGAAATTAAACAACACCAATTTAATAAAGAGATCATAGACATAGGTCCCTATGTTACAGTTTTATTTCTTTATTTTCAGTCAAGGAGACTGGGTGTCAAATCCAGTTTTACATATATGCAAACCAGATAATACTCTACCCGTAAACAATTTTCACAGTGTGACTTAGAGCAAGAGCTCTATATTAATACTCCTTCACTTTATCACTTGATGACTTGACTTCCTGCTATTCATTGATTTGCTTGAGCGGGTACCACTAACATTTCTATTTGACCCTATCACGTTCCAGTGTAGACAATGGCATCTGTTTGTTTCAGGAATAAGAAGAGTCTCAAACCCTTGGTTCAGGTCTTGACCAAGAAGTCTGACCATCCTGTAGGTGGCGGCCACATGATCTTTTGGCATCCCTGGGATCCAGTCCGTAAACTCTAGTCCAGCGGTCGTCTCCAAATTGCATTACATGTCCAGCCCATCTAATTTTCAATACCTTGGCAATGAGACAGATTCCTTTACTCTGGAATAGCAATGGAGGTCGGAATTCGATTCTTTCTCTCTCACTTGAGTGAGGCGTGATTTTCCAAGCATATCTCTTTCGATTCCTCTTTGAGAGACCCCAAATAGCATTCTTATCCTGCTTTCATATGGCCCAGATCTCTGAGGCATATGTTAATGCAGGGAGAATGGTGGAGTTGAAGAGATATGCCTGGAGCTGCAGGTACTTTGTCTTTTTCGCTATTTCTTCGATGCTTTTGAAGGCTTTCCATTCCACTTCTCTTCCTCCTTTGCAGCTCAGGTTTTAGGTCATTTATCATGTTGATTATTCTACCTGGGAACACATAACTGCTGCATTCAGAGATGTTTGTTCCATTGAGAGTAGGTGGGGCCTCTGGAACTAGTCCAGTTCTCACATAAACACAGTTTTGTTGAGATTCAGCTGTAGACCTATCTTTCCACATTCTTGGTCAAAGTCGGCCAGCAGTTGTGCTGCTTGGCTAATATTTGGTGTTAAATAGAACGATGTCATCAGCAAAGCGGAGGTGGTGTAGTTACCCACCATCTATCTCCCACATAACTAAAATATATTAGAACTATAATGTAAATTCAGAAGATCTATATATCATTAAAGAGTATTAACTCAGCAGGACATCACACTCAGCGGTGCTCAGCATTAATACTCTTTAATGATATATTAGTTCTTCTGGTATCATTACAGTTATGCTATGTTTTAGTTATGTTATGTTTTAGTTATGTTATGTTTTAGTTTAGTTATTTTATGTATTAGTTATGTTATGTTTTGCTCTAACATAAAATATGCAAAGGGCATACAGTTTGAAGGGAGAAAAACAATGTTTCATTTACAATATAAAATCAGTGGTTGGCAAGTTGGAGACAGAAGGCTGTGAACAAAACTACTTCAACAGCACATAACTAAAATTACAATAGAATGTGTTAGTAAAATGATTAAAATGGAATATAATGTAAAATGTAATTCAAATATGTTATAAGAACTCCTATATCTATGAAAATAATTGCTATTAGTGACAATGCCTTAGATGTAGGGTACCAGTTTTCAAACCTGGGACAGTAAAATGCAGTGCATGTGTCCTACCAGTTGTACATATCTTGTAAAACTGGTTACATATATTTGCACAGTTGTACAGTTTGTATATATTTCTCCAACCCTGACACATAATTTTAAATGTTTAGGTCACACTTTAGATATGGCTTATTTATCCTGGAAGGTAAAATTAGTTTCAATCATATTTTTTATAAGTTCACAATGATGTTATTTTGGAAGTGTATACTACTGATTCAAAGGATGATGAAGAATCTTCTATGTGTACCATATTTGCTAAAGGGATGTTTTGATATCCAGAATGACTTTTAATAATAGAATATTGCTTTCCTAAATAACTGTTTGCATCCAGAATAATGGAGTAACTTTTTCTCTCTCTGTAATATATTGCCTGACCAGAAGCCAATATAGCTACTTAGTTGATCTCAACAGAATGTCTCCTATAATCATTTTCAAATACTTCTACATTCAAAGAGCAAACTAACATTAAACTTGTGTACATAAGGAATACTTAACTTTTTTCCCTCCTTTTTGAGAGATTCCCCTTCTATGAAGAAATATGGCATTGGTGAACTCTACCGCCCTAAATCTAAATCTACACCACCAATTTATTGCATTAATATAGATAGAATTAGTGCAGTAAAGGGGGAAAATATGGGAGGGAAATCATCTTGAAGAAAATCATTAAAAATATGCAAGAATTATTATCTAAGGTGATTTTATGGGGCTTCAATGTGGTAAATTGCTGGAGAGGAATGTTTATGTAAAGCACTACTAAATTTGTGGAGGCATGTAGAATTTGCTGCAACATGAAAATATTCCCTAAATATTATGCCGTCTTTAGAATAATGTGAAGTCTAACAGCAAATTAATTGCAACATATGAGTTAGAAGCAGTTTTTCAAACTTCTATTGTTAGAAGAGAGAATGTTTTACTACTATGTATTGTTTTGAAATCATACAAGCAATTCTCAGGGTTAACTTCTGGGCCTTTTAATCACAGATCATTTCTGGTGGTGATCCAGGAACATGTTATACCAGGGAAAGGCACAGGTCCTGGATGCAAAGTCCTGGAAAAAAGATTTACCAATTACTCTCGTGACATTTGAATATTTTTATGATAAACCTTTTAAAAGAGATCCTACATTGTTGGGGAATCCTCGGTATCCAGACAAAATGTGGGAGCAGGTTATAAGGATCCACTTCTGTCCCAGTGGAGGGCGGCCTGTGGACTAGAAACACAAGAGAATCCAGCAAATTTTCAAAAGGCTTTACGCTCACCGGTTCTGGTCTACAATCCAACAACAGGAAAATCCCAGACTTTTGGGTTCCCAGCTGGGCCCCGCCACCTTTAGGTTTAAAATCCTAGGCCAAGATGGCCGCTACCACATGTTAAGGCCCAACAGGGAAAGAAGGGAGAGAAGAGTAGAGGGAGATGACGAAAAGGCAAAAGGCAAAAGGGGAAAAAAAGACAAAAGGCATACAGCTTTTATACCTTATCAATTCAGACCACCCCTCACACACATACACACCAATGGGAAGCAGATAGGATAAAATCTCCCTCTGGTAACTTTTCCCAGGACTTTACCTAGTTTCACTGAAATGTTAATGTTGCCCAGCCAAGGTCTGCCTTGGAAGTGGCCCTGCTGGGTAGAGTGGGGAAGGGCATCTGAGATGAACTGTACTCAGGATACAAAGGCATGCATCTGTACCAATGGATATTCTACAGTCAGGTATATATTTCTTCAAGCCTTCACAAGATTATCACCTTCACATCATAGTTGTTTTGTATATTAGCCTTTTGGACTTATTATAGAGCCATGTTTGCTTGCTTGGAGACAAACAGCATTTCTCTCTGGTCTCATTACTTAGAGATCCAATGTGGCCAGGGAAATATACTGGTAAGATCTAGCTAGTCCCATGATCATTGAGGTAGCATGAGCTAAAATATTTATACCAGCCAGCATAGAACACATGCCAGATATACTGCCACATATCAAACTATTTTTCACTCCTAATCTACAGAATGGCCTTCAGGACGCAACTTCAGGCAAGATGCAGAGGCTCTGGTCCAGAAAATGTACTGAACACTACATAAAAAATATTTTGCTTATTATTCTACAGGTGTCTATAGTCTGTGTGAAACCTTGTT
Organism: Cryptotis parvus; assembly: GCA_021461705.1. NCBI lineage: Eukaryota > Metazoa > Chordata > Mammalia > Eulipotyphla > Soricidae > Cryptotis > Cryptotis parvus. The sequence goes on from JAJIBD010004059.1 coordinate 26,511, forward strand.
ATTTTTAGTTATCACACTCTTGGGTCACCTAAAATGTTATATTTATTCTTGAATATAGAATAGATTTGTTTAGAATCAAAATACATGTTATAACCAAGCTTGATGTAACCAAACTTGTATTTAATAATTGTTACAAATGCGACATATATGTCAACACATTTTAACTTATTTTTAAAATATCACTATAGTCGTCATTGTTTATATTGCCTATAATCGATAAATCATTTTCAAATTCTGATGCAATCTCATATAATTTTGAAGACACTTAATTCTCCATTAATTCATGCATAATATTAATGATTATATATATTCTAGTAATAAAACTATCTTCACATCTTCTGATCATAACAGATAATATGTTAAGGAAAAAGAAGAAACCAAGTTACTAGCAAAGGAATCAATTATAGGCCCCAATCTTAATGAGAAAGAAATTATCTTATTTTTTGAGAATATTGCATTCTTGGGTGTGTGACAGTCTTTCTCCTGGCCTTGAATAAAGGATAATATTTTTAGAACAGCACATTTGACAAATATTAGGACTGAAATGTTGATTTAATGAACAAAATAATTTACTTTTATAATATAATATATATCATATTTAGTAGATACAATCATTTTTTTTATTTTTATAATATAATATATTATATTTTGTAGTGATGCTGGATAAATTAACAAAGGCATAAGCATTTAATGCAAAATTGATAATAGATTAAGTCAAGTTTGCAAGAGAATATTAACCTAATTTGAAAATATTGCTCTCTTGGTGATGGATAATATTTCATTTAAATTTAGTTTTGATATGTTTAATTAGAAATACTTTATAATTTATGCTTTACTTTTAGAACATGGCACAGGTAATAAACTTTAC
>JAJIBD010004060.1:0-83180 GCA_021461705.1 Cryptotis parvus
CAGAGGTACACCCGGCAGAGCAGAAACCAGCTTTCCCCGTTGAACCCCCTGCATTCCATGGACCACGGAGCAACTTCCGACCCGAGTCCACCATCCCGATGGAGCCTCGGAGGAGCCCAGAGGAACCCCCCACACCTTGCTGGCAGCCATTTTCACAATCCACACTCTGCAGCAGGTAAGATCCCCACCCAGCAGACTAATCCAGTCTCCAGCCCCCAGATTAATCCAGTCTCCAGTCTGGCTTGTCAGAAACCCAGCCTACAAGGACCCACCACGCAGAGACCCGCCCTTCAGAGGAGAGTATTTCAAGCGCAGGAATGCTTGAGCCTAAGACACAGGTACACCCGGCAGAGCAGAAACCAGCTTTCCCGATGGCGGCAAGCAGCTGTGCCGCACATTTACCTTCAAATTCAACCCACCCCTCTAGAGAGAGTCCCACAAATTAATGAGAATATAGTGCCCGCATGGCAGAGCCTGGCAAGCTGTCCGATGCGTGTTCGATATGCCAAATCCAGTAACAGAAATGTTTATTTTCCTGACCCCAGAAAGAGCCCTTAATATGGCAGCAGTAAGAAAGGCAAACAAGCAGTGCCTAGACAAAATTTCTTGGCCATCCTAGGCTGCCAAAACGAAGAAGGACTAAAATGACTGTCTGTACTTTCAATGCACGTTACACTGGCATCGAAGCATATATTGAGGATCTGATGCTGCAAGCAAAAAGATCAAGTACGACATCATTGGTCTGACTGAGACCGAGGAGGCGCCAGTTGCATCATGCTGTATTTGACACCAGAGAAGAATTGTTCCTTGGAACATGCGACGAAAAAGAGGCATCGGTGGCGTTGGTGTCCTTGTCAACACGAACATGGCCGTAAACATTGATTCATTTGAATGCCTTACAAACCGAATAGGACGATTACACTTGAAGAGATGTGGCCCACTGCCAGCAATTTCTATCTTCATTGTCTACGCACCAACATCCACATACAAAGAAGATGAAATTGAGAAATTCTACATGGAATTGGAGGAGTTCTATAAAAAAGATCACACCTTCTACAAGATCATAGTCGGTGATTTTAATGCCAAGATAGGACCAAGAAGATCGGCTGAAGAACTCCACATCGGGACCCATGGCCTAGAATGGAACGAACAGGGTGAGAGACTATCTGAGTTCATCATGTCCACCAAGACCATTCATGGGAACTCACAGTTCCAGAAAGCTGAAGCAAAACGTTGGACATGGGAATCTCCTGGCGGACAGTTCCACAATGAAATTGACCACCTCATCTTCAATCGACGGTTTTGTCTGACCGATGTAGCTGTCGTCCCCAAATTCCAGACAGGATCAGACCACCGTCTCCTTCGTGCAAAATTCTACTTCCCGCAACGGGGAAGAAAAGGCTGCAAAGTTTAAGAAGAGAACTCCCCAGAACGCGACCACCAACTGGGAACTCTTTGGCACCATTGCAGCAACATGGGAAGATACCATCATTGACGACATCGATGAAGAATACAACCGACTGGTTCAGCACCTCCATGATTGTGCGAAGAATGCTGAGAGAGAGAAAGACACAAAAAGGACGCCTGTCTTCAGAAACTCTCGAGCTCATTTGCCAACGTGGCAAGGCGCGAGCCTCAGAAGACCAAATGCTAACATCCAAGCTTGCTAAACAATGCAGAGGCGATAAAAGAAGACCTCAAAGACAGAAGAGCAAAAATACTGGAAGATGCAGCAGAAGCCGGGGAAAAGCATTCGCACTGCCCGCCTTTCCTTTGCCAACTATAAGACCAAGATGACTGCCCTCCGACGCCCTGATGGATCTATCACATCTTCCAGAAAGGCAATGGAGAAGATTATCCAGGACTTCTACTCAAATCTCTTTGATAGCCACGTCCACCTGCCCACATACCAAATTCCACAGGATGGGTATGTCATTCCCAACGTTCTCCCTTCTGAAATCCGACATGCCATCTCATCAGTAAAGAAGGGAACAGCACCAGGCCCAGACAAAGTCAGACCCGAACACCTGAAGAATCTGCCGTCGGTACTCATCAATACACTAGCTCGGCTCTTCACACGCTACCTGTCCGAATGCAAGGTGCCCTCCCAATGGAAAAACCAGCAGGACAGTTCTTCTGTTCAAGAAGGGAGACATTCACGACATCGGCAACTATCGCCCCATCTGCCTGTTGTCTGTCATCTACAAGCTGTTTACACGGGTCATCCTGAACAGGATTAGCAGAACACTAGATGAAGGACAACCTTGCGAGCAAGCAGGCCTCGGAAAGGATTCAGCACAATCGACCATATCCACCCGGTAACCAAGCTCATTGAGGTTTGTAGGGAGTACAAGATGCCGCTCTGTCTCACGTTCATTGATTTACAGAAAGCCTTTGATTCTGTGGAGACTGAAGCAGTCATCGAAGCCCTAGCCAAACAGGGTGTTCAAACCCAATACATCAAGATCCTTCGTGAGCTGTATTACGGATTCACCACCAGGATCTCACCATTCTACAAAGAAGTGATCATTAATGTGAAAAGAGCCGTTTGACAGGGTGATACCATTTCACCAAAACTCTTCAGTGCCACCCCTCGAGAACATCATGCAACAATTAGAGTGGGAAGGAATGGGAGTGAAGATAGATGGTGGGCAACTACACCACCTCCGCTTCGCTGATGACATCGTTCTAATAACACCAAACATTAGCCAAGCGGCACAAATGCTAGCTGACTTTGACCGAGAATGTGGAAAGATAGGGTCTACAGCTGAATCTAAAGAAAACTATGTTCATGAAGAATGAACTAGTTCCAGAGACCCCATTCACTCTCAATGGAACAAACATCTCAGAATGCAGCAGTTATGTGTACCTAGGTCGAGAAATCAACATGATGAACGACCTAAAACCTGAGCTGCGCAGGGAGGAAGAGAGCGGCATGGAATGCCTTCAAAGGCATTGAAGAAATAGCTAAAAAGGACAAAGAACCTCTGGCTCCGAGCACATCTCTTTGACTCCACCGTTCTCCCTACATTAACATACGCCTCAGAGACCTGGGCCCTTACAAAAGCAGGATGAGAATGCTATTCGGGTCTCCCAGAGAGGCATCGAAAGAGCTATGCTTGGAATATCACGCCTCACTGAAGTGAGAGAAGGAATCCGGAGTTCTGACCTCCGTCCCCATTCCAGAATCAGGGATGCTGTCTCGTTTGCCAAGGCATCGAAAATCAGATGGGCTGGACATGTAATGCGATTTGGAGACAACTGCTGGACTAGAGCCATTACTGACTGGATCCCATGGGATATCAAAAGACCTCATGGCCGCCCACATACAAGATGGTCAGACTTCCTTGAAAAGACCCTGAAGGAACGGTTTGAGGCTCTTCATATTCCTGAATCAACCAGATGCCATTGGGCTACATTGGCACGTGATAGGGTCCAATGGAAATGTTACTGGCGCCCGCTCGAGCAAATCGATGAATAACGGGATTCAAGTGATCAAGTTATCAAGTACACATTTGGTAAAGGAAAAATATGATTTAATGGGTTGAACTGAGAGTTCTGAATCATAGTGTTCTTTTACAAATCTTTGATGTTTTAAATATGCAGTTGTGGATTGAGACCACCACTCTAGGAGGCAATGTACAAGCATTTTGCATCAGAAAGCCCAGGAATGCTACTAAAGTCACAGGTTGTTTGATATTGATTAACAGAACTCCACAGTAAGAAATATACTGGGGAATAAACGTTTTACTCAAACTTCTCAGATGTTCCACATTGACAGTCTTGTCTGAAGCCCAATGAAACTGTCACAGAGTAAGTTTGAGTCATTGAGTAAGCCAAGAAAATACAGGAAGGGGCTTAGCTAGCTGACTTTTATTACCAAAACTGAAAATTCTTTGATGGCTAATATCATTTCACTTGATCACTTGAATCCCGTTATTCATCGATTTGCTTGAGCGGGCGCCAGTAACATTTCCCTTGGAACCTATCACATGCCAATGTAGCACAATGGCATCTGGTTGATTCAGGAATATGAAGAACCTCAAATCGTTCCTTTAGGGCCTTGACAAGGAAGTCTGACCATCTTGTAGGTGGGCGGCCACGTAATCTTTTGACACCCCATGGGATCCAGTCGGTAATGGCTCTAGTCCAGCGGTTGTCTCCAAATCGCATTACATGTCCAGCCCATCTGATTTTCAATGCCTTGGCAAACGAGATAGCATCCCTGATTCTGGAATAGCAATGGAGGTCAGAACTCCGGATTCCTTCTCTCACTTGAGTGAGGCGTGATACTCCAAGCATAGCTCTTTCAATCCTCTCTGGGAGACCTGAATAGAATTCTCATCCTGCTTTCATAGGGCCTAGGTCTCTGAGGCATATGTTAATGCAGGGAGAATGGTGGAGTCAAAGAGATGTGCCCGGAGCCGGAGGTTCTTTGTCCTTTTAGCTATTTCTTCGATGCCTTTGAAGGCACTCCATGCTGCTCTCTTCCTCCAGCACAGCTCAGGTTTTAGGTTGATTTCCCGACCTTAGGTACACACTAACTGCTGCATTCAGAGATGTCTGTTCTATTGAGAGTGAATGGGGCCTCTGGAACTAGCTCATTTTTTCATAAATATGGTTTTCTTTATTTTTTTTTTTTTTTTTTTTTTTTTTTTTTTTGCTTTTTGGGTCACACCCGGCAATGCTCAGGGGTTACTCCTGGCTCTGCACTCAGAAGTCACTCCTGGCGGTGCTCGGGGACCATATGGGATGCCGGGGATCGAACCCTGGCCGGCATGAGCCGGCCGCGTGCAAGGCAAACACCCTACCCGCTGGGCTATCGCTCCGGCCCCTATTTTTCATAAATATGGTTTTCTTTAGATTCAGCTGTAGACCTATCTTTCCACATTCTCGGTTGAAGTCAGCCAGCATTTTTGCCACTTGGCTAATGTTTGGTGTTATTAGAACGATGTCATCAGCTGTTGCAGGACTACTAAGGGCCGCTGCGTCTGCTCTGAATTGCATCTGCTCTGAATTGCCGCCTGCAAATCACTTCGTAGATAAGGGGGTAGTCTGAATGTGGCAGTTTATCTGACCATGTATGCTGTACTGGCTGGTATAAATGTTTCCCATGCTACCACAATCATCGTGGGACTAGCTAGATCTTGCCAGCATATTAGCCTGGCAACGTGGGACCCCTGGGTAATTAGACCAGAGAGAAATGCTGTTTGCTTCCAAGCAAACAAGCATGGCTCCCCTGATATACTCAAAGGCAACTAAGATACAAAACTACAATGAAGTAGAAGAGACTTGTGAAGGCTTGGAGAAATATTTGACTGGCATTAGTATTAGTCTTTGGTACAGAGACATGCCATCTCAGAAACCCCCTTTTCTACCCTGTAAAGGCATTTCCAGGCAGATCTTGGCTCAAAACATTGGCATACTAAAGGGCCTAGGTGAGGTGCAGGGAGAGATTACCTAAGGGCATTTGACCCTCCCTGCTTTCCATAACAGTGGGAGGAAGGTCTGAGTGGCAGGGGGTATAAAACTAGCCTGTTTCCTCTCGCACGCTTTCTTTGTGGGCTCTCTCTTTGTGGCGCTCACCCTTCTTGGAAGTCTTGTTTCTCCTTTTTACAAGGCCTTTACACGTGGTGGCCGCCATCTTGGCCTACACGTGGCTGGGGTTCTAGCCTGGAATCCTAAGCACCGGGTTTTCCTTTTGCTGATTTGTATGCCTGAACCTGTGATAAGTAAAGCCTTTTTAAAACTGCATCGGATTCCTGAGTTTTCATCCATTCCTCGCCGGCTTCAGAGGTAGAAGGGAACTCACTTCCCGGCACTGTCGGGGACTCCGGCAGCCGCGCCCGACAAATCATCAAAGTGGAGGTGGTGTAGTTGCCGACCATCTATCTGCACTCCCATTCCTTCCCATTCTAATTGTTGCATGATGCTCTCGAGGGTGGCACTGAAGAGTTTTTGGTGAAATGGTATCACCCTGTTGAACCCCTCTTTTCACATCAATGATCACTTCTTTGCTAGAAAGGTGAGATCCTGGTGGTGAATCCGTAATACAGCTCCACGAAGGATCTTGATGTATTAACACCCTGTTTGGCTAGGGCTTTGATGACTGCTTCAGTCTCCACAGAATCAAAGGCTTTCTGTAAATCAATGAATGTGAGACAGAGCGCCATCTTGTACTCCTACAAACTTCAATGAGCTTGGTTACTGTGTGGATATGGTCAATTGTGCTGAATCCTTTCCCGGAAGTCTGCTTACTCGCATGGTTTTCCTTCATCTAGTGTTCTGCTAATCCTGTTAAGGATGACTCGTGTAAATAGCTTGTAGATGACGGACAATAGGCAGATGGGGCGATAGTTGCAGATGTCGTGAATGTCTCCCTTCTTGAACAGTAGAACTGTCCTGCTGGTTTTCCATTGGGAGGGCACCTTGCATTCGGACAGGTAGTGTATGAAGAGCCGAGCTAGTGTATTGATGAGTACCGACGGCAGATTCTTCAGGTGTTCGGGTCTGACTTTGTCTGGGTCTGGTGCTGTTCCCTTCTTTACCAATGAGATGGCATGTCAGATTTCAGAAGGGAGAAAGTTGGGAATGACATATCCAACCTGTGAAATTTGGTATGTGGGCAGGTGGACGTGGCTATCAAAGAGATTTGAGTAGAAGTCCTGGGATAATCTTCTCCATTGCCTTTCTGGAAGATGTGATAGATCCATCAGGCGTCAGAGTGCAGTCATCTTGGTCTTATATTTGGCGGAAGGTCAGGCGGGGCGGTGCAAATGCTTTTCCCGGCTTCTGCTGCATTTTCCAGTATTTCTGCTTTTCTGTCTTTGAGGTCTTCTTTTATCGCTTCTCTGCACCGTTTAGCAAGCTTGAACATTAGCATTTGGACTCCTGAGGCTCGTGCCTTGCCACGTTGGCGAATGAGCTCAAGACTTTCTGAAGACAAGCGTCCTTTTGTGTCTTTCTCTCTCTCGGCATTTTTCACACAATCATGGAGGTGCTGAACCAGTCAGTTGTATTTTTCATCGATGTCCGCCAATGATGGTATCTTCCCATGTTGCTGCAAGGTGTCAAAGAGTTCCCATTTGGTGTACGTTCTGGGAGTTCTCTTCTTAAACTTTGCAGCCTTTTCTCCCCATTGCAGGAAGTAGAATTTTGCATGAAGGAGATGGTGGTCCGATCCTGTTTGGAATTTGGGGACGACAGCAACATCGGTCAGACAAAACCGTCGATTGAAGATGATGTGGTCAATTTCATTGTGGAACTGTCCACCAGGACATTCCCATGTCCAACGTTTCGCTTCAGCCTTCTGGAACTGAGAGTTCCCATGAATGGTCTTGGTGGACATGATGAACTCAAATAGTCTCTCACCCTGTTTGTTCCATTCTAGGCCATGGGTCCTGATGTGGAGTTCTTCAGCCTATCTTCTCGGTCCTATCTTGGCATTAAAGTCACCGAATATGATCTTGTAGAAAGTGTGATCTTTTTTATAGAACTCCTCCAATTCCATGTAGAATTTTTCTATTTCATCTTCTTTTTATGTGGATGTTGGTGCATAGACAATGAAGATAGAAATTGCTGGCAGTGGGCCACATCTCTTCAATTGTAATCGTCCTATTTGGTTAGTTAGGCATTCACATGAATCAGTGTTGATGGCCATGTTCGTGCTGACAAGGACACCAATGCCACCGATGCCTCTTTAGTCGCATGTTCCAAGAAACAATTCTTCTCAGTGTCAAATACAGCATGATGCAACAGACGCCTCCTCATCTCACTCCAGACCAAGGATGTTGTACTTGATCTTTTGTGCTTGCACCATCAGATCCTCAACATATGCTTCCGATGCCAGGAGTACGTGCATAAAAGTACAGATAGTCATTTTAGTTCTTCCTTTTTTGCAGCCTAGGATGCCCGTGAAATTTTATTAGGCACTGCTTGTTTGACTTTCTCACTGCTGCTGTATTAAGGGCTCTTTTGGGGTCAGGAAAATACACAGATACACCCGGCAGAGCAGTAACCCACTTTCCCCCATTGCGATTTACCTCCAAATTACCGTAAATATTCTACCCACCCCTATGAGAGAGCCCCACAAAGTAATGAGAATATAGCGCCCGCACGGCAGAGCCTGGCAAGCTGTCTGATGCGTGTTCGATATGCCAAATCCAGTATCAGAAATGTTTATTTTCCTGACCCCGAAAGATGGCTAATATACAAAAGATAAAACAAATTTTCACGCCCGATTATTCCCCCCCCCCACACACAAGCCAGATGACCTCCCCACTCCATCGGACCGCCATTTTCCACATCCGGACTTCCCTCTCGTCAAAACTCCACCCAGCAACAGCCTATCACAGCGGCCCTGAGGTTCATCTATACATGCTATATTTAGAGTTGACTACAAGGGTATGCCACCTGCATGGCAAGCCTGGCAAGCTGCCCTGTTTTATTTGATATGCCAAATACCAGTAACAATTATATTAGTTCATTCCCATGACCTAATATAATGGTTTTGAGGCTCTTTATGATCCTGGAGCGAATAGATACCCTCGGGCTCTACTAGCATGAGACAGGACATATGGAGATATTACTGGTGCCCGCTCTAGCAAATAGATGATCAACAGGAGGATAGTGATAGTGATAGCGAAAACATATTTTATAGCATCTATGTTCAATATAATCATTCTAGTAATATGGCAAGCTTTGGAAATAATGACTGAATATATATGGAACTGAGCCAAGGAAACTCTAATTTCAAGGAATGAATAAAAAATTAATCAGATAGTTTGGAGGACCATTATCTATGAGCTGATACTATCGGGTCTCTAAGTTCCAGTATGCCAATGAGATAATATGATTTTACGTTTCTCTCTAGAATTGCTAAGTAGAAAGGTGCAGGTTTGACTGCTTATTCATCTTAAACGTAGTAAACTCTGGAGGCTCATAGCCAACGCAGACTACCATAGGATATATTTTAAAAATATATTTGTCATTTTACTAATCATGATATATAGGAATCATAAGAAGGATTAATTTAGAAAATAAGCTATTCATGACTTAGAACCCAAAGTTGTGATGTAGGTTCTACCATTTCTAATTCAAAGTTACAAATGAAATAAGTGTCCTAAGTAGGTTAGACTACTGTTTGATGTTCATTGATATGGTTCTCTCAAACAATGACATGAATATAAAATTTTTATATACACTAAGAAATTACTTTCATATTCAGAATTAAGCTCACTTGCAATTTTACTTCATAATTTCCCCAACTATATCATTAAGTAAAACTAAAATATCAAAACAATCAAAGAAATTTATATAACTTTGATCTTTTTCTCTACATATCCACTGTACATACATATCAAGCACTTTAACTATTTGTACACAGAAAAGGGTAGTTTCCATATCTGTTCTCAGAAACTCACTCAGCATCCACTTTTCTATCTAAATGTTCGACAGTATATTTCAGAGGAATTACTCATATAGTGTTATCCATGCAAGTTGCAACAGCATCATTCATACAATGCATTACAAATTTATCATACATTTCAAATTGTTTTTCTTCTGACTTAGAGGAAACACAATTCAAACACAGGAATTCAATCTGAAATGAACTTCCTGCTATTAAGGTGAGGAAAATAAAAATGTTTGGAAAGGAAACTATCAGTTCTTGGCCTTATAATTCTTAAAAATCATTTCTAAGGCAGTAAAAATAGGATAGTTTTAGAATAGTAAAGAGGTCATGACTATAGAAAATATGCATCATACTGAAATGGCATACACACATATCAAAAAGCTGCATGCACTCAGACACACTGCATTTGTATTGACAGATGGAGTGAAGAGATATTATGAATAATGATTTAGCAATTTTTCCTCTGGGCTGAAGCCTTTTTCCCTGCTGTCCTTTGGATAATTCATCCTGAAATCTTCTTATATACATTAAAATACTTATTTTAAAGTATATATCCATGTTTAAGTGCCCAATTATTTCATTTATACCTATATGAAACCAGATATGTCATACTAATTCTTATTAAAGTCTTATGACAGACTTTACATAATAGTCAGGGGATACTCATATGATACACTTTGTGGGTTACATAAGAATTTGGGTGTGAAAGTTCAGGCAATATTGGAAGGATAATATTAACTTTCTTCAAAAATAAATGCTCTCAAAAAAGGTGCCAGAATTGTTATGTTGAAAGTGACAAAAACATACAAGGGCCAGAGAGATAGTACAGTAAGTAAGGCACTTGCTCTTCTGATATTGAGTGTCAGGACCTGACAATGGGGCCTGACAATGCCATGTTGCCTGGCGTTATAGTGCCAGTGACCTCCTGATGGTACTAAGGAGGCCATAGGAGACTGGGGAGTGAACCAGGTCTGTGCATCCTCCTTAATATCTGTACTATCACCCAAGTCTCATGGAGACATTTATGAGCATAGATTTGGATAAACACTACAATCTGATATTTTGGACCTAATTGGGGGAATTAAACAGTGCCCAGATACTGGAATGTATAAAATACTTACTGGATTGGGAAGATAGCTCTATGGATTAGAGCACATGCACTGCATTCAGGTTTTCTGGATTTGATCCTTATACTGCAAGTTTCCTAAGCATAGGCACTAAACCAGGAGTAGCCAGAACACTGCCACAGGTGTGGCCCAAAAGCTTATTAATGAATTGATTTTGTATTTTAATAACTAATTTTTTGGGTGTTGGAAAATATTCTGTGATGCTCAGGGCTTCCTATCAGATCTGTTTAATGTCCATTCCTGGAAATGCTTAGGCAACCATATGGGCAAACAGGGACATAACTGGGTTTATCATATGCAAGACAAGCATCTTAACTCTGTACTATCTCTTCAGTCCTGATAATGCTAATTGTATAAAAAATAATTATGTATCATGTGTTTAGTTTGGAAGTAGCTTTGCAATAATCTAGCCAAATTTTTATTTAACAGGGGGGCAATAACCAGCTGTTTTCATGAAGGGCTGGTGCTACTGGGGATCAGACTCAGGGCCTCACACATACTAGGCCAAGGCTTGATCACTTTAGGTATGTTGCCAGCCCAGTGAAATACTCCAGCCAAATCTCTTTAAGTATGTAAGTTACTTCACATGATTAAGAATGGCAACTTCCTAAAAATGTTTAAATGAGTGATGACTATACTACTGGTACTTATTAGTCTACTTTTGTGCATCTTTTGTAGCACCTATAAATTTAAATAAAAATAAACTAGCAGCGACTAAACAGACTAAGATTTCAAGGCAAAAAAGTTTTCATGTAAGCCAATTTTGAACTATGTTTTAAAGAGAATAATGAGTGTTCCTGAAATGAAAGGGAATAGATAGCACTGGTTGGAGCTCAGAGGACACAGAAATCGTGTTATGCATATAAGAGTATGTAAATAGCAGGCTACTGATGCAGGGCTGAAGAAAATCTAATAGAATTCAGAATGCAGTGGTTCATCTTCATTTCCTTGAGGAGGAGTGAGATTCCCTTATTATTCAGGATGCGCAAAGGAGCAGGTCTATTGGTCTGCAGATTACCCTTCTGCATGTAAAGCCGTGTTGCCATTCCCTTGGAATAATCAGAGTGAAATAAATTACTGTATCTAAAATGTGCATAGAGAAGTTCATTACAGAAAACGGAGCAATCTCAATGTCCTAGTGCAGTGGAAGCTTTTGTGCTATAGCTAACAAAGAGTTCAAGAAGCTCTGAGAACTTATTTTATTTATTAAGATGAAGGATATTAATATGGCTAATCCCTCAGCGGCAGTATCTGGGTGGCACTAGAGAAAAAACATGATCAGCTGATTGAGTGATTAGCTGAATGAGTTTTGCTGTAGTCTTAAGAAAAAAAATGGCAACAGAAGAATGAGTCTTATAGAAATGAAAAAGAAAAAGCTTAATGTGAATGGGGGCAAGTTACCAAGAGACCTAATTGTGGTTAGAAATAAAAGCAAATCTATAAATAATGCAAGAGAGCTCCAGTTGTTTATTAGGTTGTATAAAATGATCCAGGTTTTTTTTCTCTGTGTAAGAGATTTTCACTGACCAGTTTGCCAAATTACATTTCCTAATTATATAGTGTTTGAATGTAACTATGGCAGAATGGAAATAAATGTTTTTATTTTTATTGATCCTAAATAGTTACGAATGATTCCAAGTCTCCTTGAGGCTCGTAATATATGAGAAAGCCTTTGTATGAGGACTTACCAGGAAATAATAATCAGCTCCCTGTGGAGTAGCTCAGACTGCACGAGGTTAGTTAGATTCCCCACTAGGAATGGGGAAGGGTTAACTAACTGCATCACAGCAAATAGGGCATTGAGGAACAATCACAGACACATCAGGATTCCAAGTTTATTTTATGAGCTATTCTGAAGACTAGCAAATGCTAATCAGCATTTTATGACAGGACTCTTGGAGAAATTAAACAACAAATTTCAAACTCCAAATTAACTTCTAGTTATCATTTTAAATGATAGTTTATAAGTGAAAGTACAAAGACATTGAGTGGTGGTATGTAAGTATATTAACCAAAGAAAATTTCTATCTTTATTTCTTTATATCTATCTGTATAAATTTCTTAAAACTATCTTGCTCTTGACTACATAGTTCTTTTCATAATTCTACCCATTTCCTTCCTGTGTATGATATCTTTGAAAATTAACAGACTAATTACTGAGAAATCCAGTAATTGAGATAGCCAGTGACTAAGAATTCACCTGGTTATTGTAATACAACCTCAATACATTTGACCCAGCCATACCACTCCTGGTAATATACTCTGGGAAGCCGAAAACACGCAGCAGAAACACCATCCCTACTTTTATGTTCATAGGAGTATTATTCACAATAACCAGAATCTGGAAACAACCAGAGTGCCTGAGAATCATTGACTGGATAAAGACGCCTTTGGTACATCTACACAATGGAATACTATGCAGTTGTTAGGAAAAATGAAGTTATGAAATTTGCCTATAAATGGATGGACATGGAGAAGATCATGTTGAGTGAAATTAGCCAGGAGACAGACAGATATAGAATGACTGCATTTTTTTTGCATGACTTATGTGTGTGTGTGTGTGTGTGTGTGTCTACATATTATGATACCAATATTCTAGGTCAAGTGAAACATGTATCAGGAGGTCTTGTCAAAGGTGGAAATTATCACAAATGAGTGGGATCAGAAGCTAGGTAAGACAGAAAATGAAACAGTGTGCTAACAATTGTCGAAAGTACTAATACCAACCTAGAACTGAGTATTAAATACAGGCAAAAAGATACACATGATAACCCTTTAATGTATGTTCTGTAATCCACAGTCTGGAAGGGAAGGAAAAGATAAAGAGATAGAGAGAAAGGAAAAGAAATAAAGAACCTGCCATGAGGCGGGCTGGGGGAGGGGGAGGGAACCGGACACGTTGGTGGTGGGAGATGGGCACTGGAGGAGGGATGGGTGCTGGAACACTGTATGACCAAAACCCAAATATGAACATCTTTGTAATTGTATATTTCACGGTGGTATCATAAAATACTTAAAAAATACAACCTCAATGATGCCACTAAATTGTAATACTTTAATATTTATTTATTTTACTATTCGGACTTCCCCCTCATCAGAACTCCACCCAGCAGACCAGCCTATCACAGGCCCGGCTCGCCTGCTGGCCAGCCACGCGGTTCATGAATAAATGCTGGATTTTGAGATGACTACAAGAGTATGCTACCCACACGGCAGAGCCTGGCAAGCTACCCGTGTCGTAATTGATATGCCAGATACCAGTAACAATGATAGACCTCATTCCCATGACCTGATGGAATGGCTTGAGGCTCTTTATGTTCCTGGAGCAAGCACGTGCCCTTGGGCTTTACTTGCATGAGACAGGTCATATGGAGATGTTACTGGTGCCCACTGGAGCAAATCGATGATGAACGGGAAGACAATGATACAGTGATACAGTGATTATTTTACTATGAAAATTGATTTCCCTGGGCCAGAGTGATAGTACAGCATAGGGTGCATGTCTTGCATGTGGCTGATCTGGGTTCAATCCCTGGCACCTCTCCCAAGCCTGCCAGGAGTAATCCTTGAAATTAGAGCCAGGGGAAAAGCCCTGAGCACAGCTGGATATGACTCAATACCAAGAAAGAAATAGATTTTGCCTGCTTTTTAAAAATTCTTCAAAAAATTGTGGCCACTAAAATACACATGTCTATTGCAATCCACAATGTGTTAGAGAAGGGAGAGAGAGAGAAAAAGAGAGAGAGAGTGAGCAATAAAGAACCTGTCAGAGAGGCAGGCTAGGGGAGGAGGGAGGAATCGGGGACATTGGTGGTGGGAAATGGGCACCAGTGAAGGAATGGGTGCTGGAACACTGTACGACCGATACCCAAATATGAACATCTTTGTAATTGTATATCTCACGGTGCTATAATAAAATATTAAAAAAAAAAAAAACTTGAAGAGAGTATTTTGGCAACATATAACTGAAATCCAGTTTGTTAGAAGCATAGACAATAGTTTGGACCTTTAACAGGGGCGTCATGATCTAAAAAAGGGATGTGGGGAGCACTGACCCATAGTATTTGATTGGTAGGAAACATTTGCTTGTGCTTAGATGGGCTTCTGAAGTGAACTGACATTGAGAAATTTAGTTCTTAACCTATAGAATGTGACATTACCTTTGGATAGATAAACGAAAAATTAAACTGAATTCTTGTCACTCAAAAAAAATAAAATACACATGTCTCTAACAACTGTGGCATGTCATAATTACTGCACAAATATTCTAAGTGATAGTGGGAATACCAGGGACCAGGATGAAAAGCCTCCATGGGGGTGGATCTGGACATCACTTCCCTCGAATACAACTACTCTGAAAGGGTTGCTTTGTTTAAGGGAAAGTCCTGTCTCTAGATGTCCAGAGAATAAGAACTGTGTGCTGAAAGTAGATAAAGGAACAAACATGACAATCTCTCAGCACTATCTGTACTGCAAACCATAAAATGAGAGAGAGAGAGAGAGAGAGAGAGAGAGAGAGAGAAGAAGAGAAGCATCTGCTATAGAGGTAAGTAAGTGGGCAGGAGGGAAACTGGGGGCATTGGTAGTGGGAAATGTGCACTGGTGAAGGGACAGATAATGGAACATTGTATGACTGAAACCGAATCATGAACAACTTTGTAGCGGTGCATCTAACTGATTCAATAAAAAAATTAAAAAAAATGCGTATGTATAAAAACTAATATTCAATCCCTAGAGATCAAGGTGGGGAAACTATGTCGTTCCTTTATATATATTAAGACCGAGAAGGAGGTATATAGTACCAATAGATTGTCTCTTGTGAGTGATACCGATACATCTTACAATCCTGAGAACAAAGCAAAGCTGGTAGAGGACACAGAAATCCCTGTCTCCTGAGGTGTGGCACAAAGGCTCCCAAGTTTCGGGGGTCATATGGCATCCATGGCAGAGTAGTGAATGACAGTGAGTGTAGCAGGGAATGGCAATCAACTGTGGAGAGAACGAAGCGAGCATTACAAAAGACACTGGAGCACCCATGTGGATATAAGGCTGAAACCCAGGGAGAGACTATGAACAAGAAAAATCTCATCTAAGGAAAGCCAGACATGCCTGTCTGTTTCTCAGTGAGTGTCCTGTGGGCCTTTGTAACCAACCACATGGCATAATGACACCCGCCTCTGGGTTCCACATGCTGGCTGTTGAAGTTTATCATGAGGGCCCCCTTGCAGCCCACCCCCAATCCCAAGGCCAATGTCCCATGGAATCAGAAACTCCCAGCAGCAAAAATCTTCCTTAATAACAATAATAACAAAAATAAAAGCAAGATCAAAACAGGCCAACCCAACTAACAGGCCCGCACTGCCCTCACTAGCCCTGTCAACTGACACTTTAGGGATCATGTCAGCTCTTCCCACACACATCCAAAACAAAGAAGTAACCTTATAAAAGTAAAAGGTAAAAGTAAAAATAAAAACCAAATCCCTTATTCCAATTCACAAGCCAGGTCATACAGACTGATATACCAACTAGAAACATAAAGCATAAAGGAATGTGAAAATCATGCAAAAAACGAAAACCTCCGATAAATAAATACCACTGAAACTTGAATAAAAAGGAAGGGGTGCTTGATTTGCTAAAGCTAAGGGTAGTTCATAAGGTATTCACAAAATAATAACTTGCAAAAATGGGGACTTGTGTTTACAGGTCGGAGCTTAAAAATAAGCTGCTATAGTAGAATTTTTCCCAAGAGGCCAGAGAAGTGATGTCTGGCTGTGCGGTGGTGCTGGCTACACCTGATCCCTTAGCACACTTCTCAGCTTGGCTTCATGGAAGTATGTGGGCAGAGGCCTATTCCAGGTAGGTCAGAGAAGGATCCCTGTGGGGTCTTGGGAGTTGTCTTTGCTGTCCTCCAGAATCTGCTGTCAGGGTGCAGTTTCATCGGGTTCTTCTGGACAGAAGCATCCTTCCACTATTACTTCCTCAGGTCTGACACATCCTCTTTGATGATTTTCTCAGGTTTCTGCACAGAGGACTGCAATCTTTTATGTAGGAAAACACACTCTGCCTATTTGGCAATATTCAAAAATGTCTAGATACCCTGACGAACACCTGTGTGAACTTCTTCATGGTTGTTGCGATTGACATAGTCCTGACTATGCCACAAGGGAAGCAAGCAAGCCTCTAACAAAGACTATCACTACTTACCAGTGTACTGATGGACGTTCAAGGAGCTCATGGAGTGAGTGAAGGACAGAAGTCTGACCAAGGTACCCCATGTGTGCACCCAGCTTAGCAGACTTTTCTGAAAAGATGGCAGGTTTTTGCATTTTTTCAGACTTTGATAAATTTCTGAACAAATAATGATATAGGGTAAGGATTCTCAAGTTCAGGAGAACCCCTGCTACTCAGGCCTGTTATTTTTGTCTTAACATTTTTTGTGGTCCAGATTGGAGAAGACATCCAAATTATCCTGGCTTAGATACAGAGCTGGACATGAAAACTTAGTGACAGACCAGTATTACAATAGACAGATTCCTGGCAGACAAGGACAAAGAGGAATGGGTGACAACTAGGTAGGGTTATTCCTGGGGATTATTAATTCTACAGCACTCTCCTTACAGGTACACATTTTTTAAATTATATGGAACTAGAGTTCATCCACATCAAGACCATATTTGTAGTTAGTTTTTGAAAAGCAGAAGCACCTGTTATGACACTTTTGCATTATAAACAGTTTATATGTCACAAAATAAGAAACCTAATAATAATGGTAAATATGTACATTTTAGGTAAACATAAATAACTGCATTTTCAGTTCATACTTAAGTAAAATATATACATTTCAAATAGTAGTGATTGACATTGCTCCTAAGAGAACTTATAGATTGAGAAAAAGTAAACTGTCCATAATTGCCATTATTATGGGCCATGTACTTCATCTCTACTGTAGTGTAGTCATAATATTGTTACAGATATTATGGTTAGGTTTATAAGATATAGTTATAATCAACCATTAAGTTAGCCATCTAAGTGCTACCTGAACTGCAGAAATATGAGCAGAAAGAAAAGATAATAAAGGTTACAACTCTGTTTAAAAATTATATATAGGTGAGTTTGCTAGAATAAAACAATCTAACTTGCTTATTTATATAAAATTAAACAAAATGGCAGCCCTCATGGTGTGAGGGTTCCTCTGGCTTCTTCGAGGCTCTTCTGGGGTGGCGGGCCAGGGCTAGGACCCGCCATCTCTCCCAGGCACCTCGTGATCAGCTGGGCACAGGGAGAGCAGGCAGCAGCTCTGCCCTATGTGTGTGAGTGTCATTCTCTAATGTAATAGTTATAAAAAGAATTTTCATATAGTTTTAAAATATATAGAATTCAGGCTTGGTCAAGTTTGCATTTACTCGATTAAAGTGGAATCTTCTTTTTTAAAAAGTGTGTGTCTTAGTCTAATTTCTGGGTAGGGTTGATTCTCTATTAATTTTCTTTACAAGGAGTGCCAGTGTAGAGACTGTCAGCAGTTACAGTTATTTATTAAAGAGATTCAGAGAACTGGATTGCTTTTCTAGTCCCTTGAAACACATTGGCATTTGTTCATTCTTACCAATGGAACAATAGTGCATAATCATAATAGTAAAAATGAATTCTGATTATACTGGTCATCTTGTTAACAGATGACTGAAAGCATGTATAGGTTACTAGAGAAAAGAAGGTCTAAGTAGGCTTGAAAAAAATTAATCTAGTATTCTATTTTTCTATAATACAAAAGATTCAGTTACTTTATTCAAACTAAATCGCAGTTGGTGGATTTTATTAGTATTATGTTATTTTTTTAAAAGTTTCTCTAGAACATAGTAACACACTTCTTTAGCTATTGCTGTGACTGCTTTCACAACACAAGATAAAACAGTAGTTATGACGGCAATCCAACACTGGTCTCAAACTGGAAATACTGGAGTTATAGAATCATATGACCATTGTGGGGCTGGAGCTATAGCACAGCGGGTAAGGTGTTGGCCTTGCATATGGCAAACCCGGGTTATATCCTCGACATCCCATATGGTCCCCCGAGCACCACCAGGAGTAACTCCTGAGTGAAGAGCCAGGAGTAACCCCTGAGTATTGCCAGATGTGACCCAAAAAAAAAAAAAAAGAATCATATGACAATTGTATGGTAATTTCTTATTTGTCGATTTCTACTTCTGCTCTATTGTTTCCAAGAAAGTTATAAAGTAATGTTTTCTAGTGTATGCTTGAAAATTAATTTATTTTGCTGATTCTTACTACTGTGGTTCCAGATTCATCACTTAATATTTCAACCTTGTGACAACAACATTCTAGTTTGTATCCATGCAAAAATGTCTTATCATTCTAATTTATTCTAGAATGAATATGTTCATTCATGTTCATTCATTCTAATTTATATGTTCCAACAGATAAAGCACTGTTTTTATCAGATCCTTGCTTCCACCACTTATTGAACAAAGTCTAAAATACAGATCCTGACATTTATAGTCTCTAAGAATCACCCCAGGGGCTCTGGCTCACATCTTCAGAGCTTCAATTTACCTACTCTTTTGTGACACAGTCAATGCCATTTTTAAAACCTCAAATGCTTAGCTATTACTTTTAAAAATAGACATTGTCTGGTACTCTTTCTCCCTTCTATACAGTCTATTATTTTATCAGGCAAGTTCCTGCTCGTCCCTTTGGTTGTTGTTTTTTTTCTTTTCTTTTCTTCTTTTTCTTTTCTTTTCTTTTCTTTTCTTTTTTTTCTTTTCTTTTCTTTTCTTTTCTTTTCTTTTTCTTTTCTTTTCTTTTCTTTTCTTTTCTTTTTTTCTTTTCTTTTCTTTCTTTTTTTTTTTTCTTTCTTTTCTCTGGGGTGTTCAGGGAACTATATGTGGTTCTGAGGCTTAAATCCAGGTCAGTCCCATGTACATACTATCTCCTGTATTATCTCCTCAGCCCTCCGGCTCATTTTAGGTCTTTAAGTCTTTCTTAATTACTTTGGCTTCAAACTATCACTTTAGCAATGTATCAGTTTTAGTCTATCACTTATTTGGTGGATAATTTTGCCCAGAGAGTTCATCTCCCTAACTAAATCCCCCTACCCCCGGGTAAATACACTCACCTTCATCCTTTCCTGACACTTATAGGTCTTTCCACAAAGACTTCTTAATGCAATCAGAGTTGAATGAGTCCTTGGAACTGGAGAGCCTAATGTCTTTAAAGTACAGGAGGCAGGTTCACTAAAGTCTTTGCTTATTGATAAAAAATGTCTATTACACAATTATTTTAGTCATTAAAAAACTGTAGTTGGCATTTTTCAGTCCCTGATCCAATGGAGTGAGAGATGAAACAGCGAAAACCCTATAGGGCAGTTATATGCAAAATTTTGAAAACCGGGGTCATTAATGAAGAAGATTTTCCTTTTTATTATTAGCCAAAAAATTCCATGTTCTTTATTCTCCATTATACATGTTTCTATAAAAATACAGACTTCTGGGAAAACACTTTATCTCTTGAGTCAATAAAGAATACAGTGTGGAAACTAAAGTGATTCTGCTGAGCACAATTACATGAAAATAACTTCTTGGGCAGGAGACATAATATGACTGGCTTCCTTGCATGCTGCCATCCCTGGTCAATCCCCAACATAGCATATTGTTTTCAGTGTGATTCCTGACCAAGAACCAGGAATAAGTTCTCAGCACCAGCAGGTTTGCAACCAAACCAACAAACACTCCCCCTACCCCCAATGCCCAAAAGACCCCAAAATCTCCCCCAAATAAATAATTGTAATAACAAAACATTCTTCTCCTCAGGGAGAAGTGCTTGTATTGGGAAACCAAAAATTAAACAATCAGAAAATGAAGAGAAAATAGCAGTTAGGAAGCTAGATACTTTCCTTCCTCCCCAAGTGAGAGTGGAAGGGGTCACAGTCTTAGACACTAAAAAACAGTCATTCAGAATGAGGAGTGTACAGAGGCTTTCAGATTGATCATGAAAAGACTGCTGGTAATCACAGATTACAGCAGGTCAAAAAGCAAAAGACTCAGTAAATGTTGCTTTTGTGTTTAACATAGCTGTGTATAGAGTAAGAGGGGCTATGGTCTAACAGAAAAGGAAAAGGAATTTATTATTTAATGACAACTTCATATTTGCAAAGTGCTGTAAAGATACATTATATCTTTACATCACAGCCTCAGATGAAGGGCATGAATGAACCCAGGTTGCACAGATTTTAAGTTCAGTGTTTAGAACTGGAGTGGTTTTTCATACGTGTTGCTTCCACCACATCTCTAAATGTCTCTAGTGGTATTTATAAACATACAGCTTTCATCGGTTTTACTTTATTTAATTTCACACCTTGGTTCCTGAAGATTGTTTTGTGTAGATTGTAGAATGTGAAAATTGGAAGAAAAAACACAGAGTATCATTTGGTCTAACCTCTACTTTTTGTTCTTTTTTCCTTACAGCCAAATTAACTGTTGCCTAGAAAGGAGAGGAGATAAAAAGACTCACACAGCACTATGAAAAGGTGGGCTAAACATAGTTTTCTGATTCCCAAACTCCTATTTAACACAGGATCTGTATGACCCAAATTGTATACAAGTATATCTTGACTTGAGAGGAATTAGCAGAGCAGAGCTAACAAGAAGGCTTTATATCAATCAATGTCTTAATGAGTGGGTGAAATGGGGCGAAGGACTTTCAATTCTAAATCCCAAATCTCATTAAGTCTAAAGGGAGACAGTTTTAGTCTGAAGTTGACGACAGAAGATTCATAATGAAATTATGCATATAATAAAATCCTAAAAATCAATAGGTATTTAATTTCATTTCTAAATTAAATGTTTCAAATTTATACATAAAATTAAGATGATGAAAACAGAATATTTGGGGGCTAGCTGGAGAGATTGTTGAGCTGTTAGTCTCTTGCTCTGCATGTGACCAACTCAGGAGCACCACCAAGAATAATTACTGAGTGCAAAACCAAAACCAGTAGTAACCCCTGAGCATCACCAGGTGTGGCTATATATCTATATCTATATCTATATATATATATATATATATATGTGTGTGTGTGTGTGTGTGTGTATTTATATATACATATATGTATATATATCCATATATATATCTTGATGAAATATATATACATATCTTGATGAAATACGTTCTTTATTTCTCAAATTTCAATGAAGAAACCCATTTTTCACAGAAAAGGACAGGAGCTTTAAGAATGAAAATGTAAAAGTGATTCTGTTCAATTCATTTAGACTTCACATTATCTTTGAACACATAACTAGGAATAAGAGCAAAACATACTTCATTAAACTAAAGAAAGGTATCTGTATACACAATTAATATTAAGCAGAAGTTTAAGTAAATAGCAGAAATCATACCTAAAAATATACCCTAAAACAAGCATGAATAATATCAATCATCTATTCCCAATTATTGAGATTCCTACATGTGTAACGTGTTCCAAATTTTGTGATTATTATTTTCAATATACATTTAATAATAATGGAAAACTAGAAATATTTCCATCAGTAATTTCAGCAAGATTTCATTTTATCGAGCATTGTAGACAGATTGCAATGCACACATGGCAGGTTTCAAGTACATAAATCTGTCATTTAACAATTAGTCCTGAATATGAGCAGAATTGGGGATAATTATGACAATGTGAAGGTTGTCATTGCTGATATTTTCTAGTCAATCTAGCAAATCATAATATAATCTATATATAACCTGTATGCATTTAAGCAAGGATTTAAAATGTTAACACTTTTATTGATTGTTAAAGTGACACACAAAGTATTATGACATGCTATGACCCCCCAAACTACCAATGACAAAAATCAGTGTATACCCTCTATGAAGTAGCCTTCTTATAAATTTGATCTCATTTTCCTCCAGGTTTGAATGAGGGAAGCACTAAACCAAAGAAACTGTGGAGCAACACCAAAGAACAATGGGGACAATAAAATTAAAATAGTTTCTGTGTTTTTGAGTTAGGGAGACTGGCTGGAAGCAGATTCATAGCTACTTCTCCCTGTTTGCTAAGTCTGACATCAAAGTAATACACTCA
Organism: Cryptotis parvus; assembly: GCA_021461705.1. Lineage (NCBI taxonomy): Eukaryota > Metazoa > Chordata > Mammalia > Eulipotyphla > Soricidae > Cryptotis > Cryptotis parvus. The sequence goes on from JAJIBD010004060.1 coordinate 22,637, forward strand.
TCAAACTAGTGATTGATGCCGGAGAAATGAAATGCAAATCAACTATGGAACAGGGCCTCTCACCTCTTGCCTGTCGTCCAGGCCCACAGCCTTCTTGTGCCCCAGGACTGTCCTGTTGAATGCTCCAAGGGACTAACTGGCACCTGCGCCATTTGTGAGTCTTCCACCTTCAAGAAAATAGTTCAGGAAAAGAAACAAAATACCAGACAAATCATATAGAGAGGCATGGAACTGCAAATTTGGCTACTGAAAATTAGCATTTATTTAAAAGAGCTCTAGTTTTAACTAAATTTCATTTAGGTCTTTATTAGGTATTATAAAGGCAGTATTAAAAGCAAATGTACTTTCTATGGCAATGGATACAACAGTTATTATTATAAAATTCTCCAGGAATGGACTCTAAAGTCTTTCAATGAATTAAGGGTACCAGGAGATGTATCAGATAGTCCCATCTAGATGCATTCCATTTAAGCAGAATATCTGAAGAGCTAAATTTCCTCTTCAGAAACCTTCTGTATAGTGTTTTAATCAGCAATATAGATAGGGTAACTCAGAAATTTTAATTCCAAACATAATACACGTATAAAACAAACCCTCCAAATAAGCTTTTGGGCTGATAGCTATCTATAATGTAAACATACAATTATACTGTCTGTTATCTCAGAATTAAATACAAATACATTAAGATGGAAAATTGACTATAATTTTTATATTAAATTAATATTCTGTGAAGAAAGTGCATCATTTGACGACATAATATTTCATTTGTTGTCAGGAATGCAATTACATACTACATCAAGTTTCAATTAGGACTTTTGTTTAGTGGTTTGAGGGGAAAAAATTCTCTAATCAATGTCAAGATAATGATAGGTAGCTTCATTGCTTTAATTCTCTTTATGAGTACTATTTGAGTTGGCCACAAATGAGCAGAACGTTTTACTAGCATGCCTAGGATAAAGATGTCATTTTGTCATTTTGCCAGAATGCCAGACTTTATGAGGAACAGGTGCTTTGCAGAGCTAGGCGGCAATGCCTAGGCTCATCCTGTAAGTGAAAAGAATTGCTTCCCAAAGCAAATGTATTTTCTAACTATTAACCACTTTCCTGCTCAGACCTCATGTTAACATATGAAATTCCCCAAATTCTTGAAGAACGATAGATACAGTTTAGAAAGTTACATAAGCATTTTGCTTCCTGGAGATCATTTCAGCAGCAAAGCAGCAGATCTCCTTAAAAGACAAGAGATCATTCATCCAGCCATATACATCTGACTATAAAGAGTTGGAAAGACATTGTTGGCTTCCTTTATCTCATTATGAAATAATAGGGACTCGAAGGATTTTCTTCATGCATCACACTCAATGCTTTCCCTTGAACTCTGTTACCTGTAGCTTTGGCACACCGGAGGGGCCTCACAGACCTTCTCTTCATAGAGGGGATCCGTGCAGTCCCGGCCTCCATTGGCTGGCAGCTGAATGATGACCCGGTGCCGTGACTGCTTCTTGACCCCAGAGTCCCCTGGAATGAAGCAGCTTTTTAACCTTTGTGCTCTGTACTAATGAAAGAATCTTCAAATATCATCCCTAGAGTGAAGAAACTACATTGCCTCCAGCTACACATGCTTTGACATCCCTTAAAAAAGTCACATCTAACCTAATCCCTTTCTCAATTCGCCTGAAGACTGCATATATGGAAAACCCAATGCATTTGTATTAAAAAAGATGAAAAACAGAGATAACAGTACCATAGGCTGTTCCACTAGGCTTCCCTAATGCAGAGCTTCAAAATAATTGTTCTTGTGTATTTTTTTCTCTTGAGAAAAATGACAGATCTAATTAATTTCCCTCCCTCTACCATAAATTTATTTTCATGCCACCTCAGAGCTCATACACATCGAATGAATCATTCTTAGAAGAATATAATCAATTTTTAATGTGAAATTTTATTTCTTTGTTATCACTTAATTGAAGATGCATAAGTTACAAATGATTCCAGTCATGTATCACTCATGCTAAACAGCCTAAGGTAGTCAATTCAGGGCCCATTCTAAACACTGGTGTTTCTGATTGCAGCAGTCAGAGTTCTTGTTCCTTTGAATAAGCTACAGTTCTAAATCACTGTATGGCCCCTGGCCTCAGTGGGTCAGCTCATATCTTCTCGGTAAATGTGGGTCCTTTCAATAATGGCAGACTATGTACTTGGAGTATATAGGATAAGCTATTGGTAAAGGAGGAAGAACTGAGAATTCCTTTTTTCCTGTCCAAGTAGATAAGCCATTTAATCTTCCTTGGAGAGTGATGTAGTTGAAGGTGTGAGGTGTGGAGAAAGACAGAAAAACTGGGTTGCTGTTAACATTTGCTTTCAAGATTTCATTTTAGCAAAAGGACATTAAGTTCTGAATAAAAAATAAACATTTTTTTACTTTCATGTTCCACTCTTCCATAATTATAATAAAGTGAGACTCCTACTCTTTTGTAGTGCTGAAGAAAACTGGTTCTTTTATTAGTCAGATGTTGATAATTAAGGAAGAAATGGTAGAGCTATTTCAAATGTTACCTTCAAATGTTACCTAGGTTTCATCACAAAGCATGTTTTTGCATTCTTTCTGTTCTCACTGATACTTCTGAACTGCCCAGGAAATATTTTTATTTCTAGAATATTCACATAAAATTAATTTAATCTCTTAAAGTAACAGTTCAGTGGTATTTAGTGCAATATTATGCAATCACCATGTCAATTCATCTATTTCTAAAGCATTCATTATCCCTAAAGAAAGCTTCATATCCATTAAGCAGTTGCTTCCACTACCCAGCTCCTGGCAACTACCAATCTGGAGCCCATCTCTACGGATTTACTACTTGGACAATTGTTACAAATGGAATCATTGGTGACCTTTTACATCTACCTTCTTTCATTTAGCTTAACAATTCCAAGATTGTTCTACATTTTAGCATATATTAGTTCTTTTCTTTTAAAAGCAAACAGTGTTCCAATGCATGTGTAAGTCACAATTTGTTGATTCATCCACCCATTAATGCACATTTAGTTTTTTTTTCCTAACTTTTGACTCTGAATAGAGCTGCTGTGTGACAAATTCATTTCAGTTTCTGCTTTTTAGTTTTTAGGGGGTACTTACCTAGTAACTATATATCTGGGTCAGGATAATTCAATGATCAGGTTCTTAAGGGGCACTATTTTTTCCTAAGTTTTACAATGTATTTACATTTTCCTATAATTATAATTCCTATTTAGTAATTTAAGTTTTTGTCTCTAAATTTTTTTTCTGTATAAAATCAATGGTCTTATAAGCAGAAAAATGAGCGTGAATTCCAAGAGACAGACATTTATTTTTGTGAAGTAAAACAGTTTTATTTAGAGAAATATGATGGAGATGTGGGGCAGATGAGCTAGAGAGAGAAGGGGGGAGAGATAGAGAGACAGAGACAGAGACAGAGGTACATGATAGATATCTCAGGTTGAGATGTGGGTGAATTTCCATGATGGAGAATATACAAGATAGGCTTTCTAATGAAGCATTAAAAATTGAAAATAGTAACAATGGCTATAAGTAAATAATCAAAATTATTTCTAGAAATTTTTCGCTTTTTGGATCACACTTGGCAATGCTCAGGAGTTACTCCTGGAATCACTCCTGGCAGTACTCATGAGACCATATGGGATTCTGGGACCATATGTGATGCTGGGGATAAAACCCAGGTCAGCTGTGTGCAAGGCAAACACCCTAACCATGGCACTATTTCTCTGGCTCTAAAAATATGTTTAAATACCAACTAAAATTATTTTAGATTTATCTTCATAGATATCACTTTGACAGTATTATTGCTATAATGTAGATTAATATTTTCTTTTAGTATGGGAAATAGTACTATTTCTCCCTGTGCCCAGCCACTCATGAGGCACCTGGGAGGGATAGTGGGTCCTAGCCTTGGTCTGACACCCTAGCAGAGCCTTGCAACAAGCCAGACCACCCCCCCACTCCATGAGGGCCACTATTTTCCACATCTGGACTTCCCTCTCATCAGAACTCCACTCAGCAGAAAAGCCTATTACAGCCTGGCTCATCGGACCCACCCTGCAGCAGTCTTTTTCAAGTTCAGCCCAGGTATGCTGATCCAGAGACTCACACACACACAGGGCAGAGCTGCTACCGGCTCTCCCTGTGCCCAGCCGCTCACGAGGCACTTGGGAGGGATGGTGGATTCTAACCCTGGCCTGCCACCCCAGCGGAGCCTTGCAACAAGCCAGACCATCCCCATTCCATGAGAGCCACCATTTTCCACACCTGGACTTCCCTCTCGTCTGAACTCCACCCAGCAGAAGTGCCTATTACAGCCTGGCTTGCACGGCCTCTTGTGGCCACGTGGTTCATCAATAAATGCTGAATTTAGAGGTGACTACAAGAATATGCCACCTGCATGGCAGAGCCTGGCAAGCCTCCCATGTTGTATTTGATATGCCAAATACCAGTAACAATTATAGACCTCATTCCCATGACCTGATGGAATGGTTTGAGGTTCTTTATGTTCCTGGAGCAAGCAGATCCCTTGGTTGGTCTACTAGCATGAGACAGGACATATGGAGATGTTACTGGTGCCAGCTTGAGCAAATCGATGATGAACGGTAAGACAGTGATACAGTGATGAGAAATAGTGCACAAAATCTAACTTAAAGAAAATATTTTCAGGGGCCGGGCGATAGCCCAGAGGGTAGGGAGTTTGCCTTGCACGCGGCCGGCCTTTGCCGGCCTGGGTTCGATCCCCGGCATCCCATATGGTCCCCGCACACCGCCAGGAGTAACTCCTGAGTGCAGAGCCAGGAGTAACCCCTGAGCATTGCTGGGTGTGACCCAAAAAAGCAAAAAAAAAAAAAGAGAAAAATATTTTCTAATATACCAATTTTAAGGATGAATAGTCACATGGCAAGATTATATTTATAAAATAATTCCTCAAATAATGATTTTTAATAGTGTTTGCCTGCTGAACTTACATTCCTCCCATTGCCAGGATCATTAAACATTTGCCACGTAGACTGTTGGAACAAGAGTATTTGGAAGAGTTGGTTGTCCCAAACAAGAATAGTTGTGGAGGGAGCAAACACTCTAGTGGAGGGTCTGGTGCTGGAATGTTTATGAATAAAACCCTACCATTAACTGTTTTGTGAACTGCAGTGCTAAATTAAACTAAAAGATAAAATATTCTCAAATTTTATTGTTATGGGAATGTCTAACTAGATAATAACAACTTTCCAATCCTGAAAGATTCTGCTAATGAAGTCAGTACCCACAGAGTTTTAATACTGACTCAGCAATGCACTGAAAAGTTCCTGTATTAGGATGGAGAGTTATCAGATTAGTCGTTTCTGATTGTCTGACTACATAGGAACATTTTTTTAAAAAAATGAAAACAAAACCAGAATATTTAGACTATGCTAAGAATTACTAAAATAGAATCCTTGGGAGCTGGGTTTGGGAATCTGATATTTACAGTTGGCTAGGAAGCTGTGCTGAATTTTATAATCACTAGACTATATAATCCTGAAGTCTCTTACCAATTAATGATTCTAAGGTACACAGTGAATTTTTTTAGGAATATCATCACTTGGGGAAACTTGACCTATTAAAGACAGTCTTAACTATCTTAGTGAATAATTGGAATATTGCTGATAATGGAATGAGATTTAGGGTCCAGAAGTAGTAGGTAACAGAAAATTAAAGTATATGAAAATATTGTGATGGACTCTTCTTTTTTTTTTTTTTTGGGTCACACCCGGCGACACTCAGGGGTTACTCCTGGCTCTTTGCTCAGGAATTACTCCTGGCGGTACGCAGGTGACCATATGGGATGCCCGGGATCGAACCCAGGTCGGCCGCATGCAAGGCAAAGACCCTACCCACTGGGCTATCTCTCCGGCCCCTGGACTCTTTTCAATTTTGACTATTCTTAGAGTTTGAATGTCAGCTTTAATATTTACATATTATACACAAAGAGACTTACGTGATAAACTCTAAATATCTGCAGGGCTAGCCACAATGTGTAAAATAAGAGAGAGAGAGATGCAGAGACAGAGAGAGAGAGATAGAGAGAGAAAGAGAGGAAACAGGGCTACCTGCTGTTGAGGCAGCCTGGGGGTGGGCGGGAGGGGGTGGGGTACATTGGTGGTGGAAATGGGGCACTGGTGGAGGGATGGGTGCTGGAATACTGTATTATCAAGAACCAATTGTGAACACCTTTGTAATTGTATGTCTTATGGTGGTATAATAAAAATTTTTTAAAAAAATATTTACATATTAAATACAATTTTCCTGGAAATCTTGAAGTGATGATAGGACTTAAATAAATTTTTTAATGTAGTTTCTATCCTTTATATTGTCCAGAACTTCTATTTTAATTTCCAGTGGTAATTATTATTATTTATATCAAGAAAACATGTGCTTCCCTTAACAATCTGTTAAAATGCTATTTTTCTTCTCCTTCATTCACCAGGATCTTAAAGCTAATTTTCTATTTAACTTCAGAAGCTCGTCTCATGTTTAATTTTCTTAATAAAACTTTTCTATTGCTCTCCCTTCCCTCAAATGCACATTTAGTAACTGATTCCATCCTTTCTTTTACACGTTCATCATTTTTTTTTTTTTTATTTTACCTGTCTTTAATCCTTTTAACAGGTAAAATATAATAGAACAATCTACATATTTGCTCAGCACCAGAAAATGGAAGGTAGTGCTGGTCTAATTGTTTGACTAGGGGAGAATTGGGCTATGTCTAGAAGTGCTCAGGGCTTGCTCTTTGCTCTGTGCTCTGGTGACCATATGCAGTGTCAGGTATTAGACCAAAGTCATCCATGTGCAAGACAAGAATGTTAACTCCTGTCCTGTCTCTCAGCCCATGGTTGATTTTTAATGAGGAAAGAGTAAAGAAGATCAGGACTTTCATTCGTCCAGAGAATTTAAATTCTTAGAGGCATATGCTAATACTAAGTTGGCACTCTCAATGCCTCTAAACATGCAAAAGCAAATAAACACAGGACTAAGACCAAGGTTCCAGGGATAAATGAATTCTATAAAGCTCCTGGTGTCAATGAGGCTCATAAGTAAAGTCTAATACAAAGGTAAGGTATTCAGATATTTGAAACAGAAAGCAAATGTCAGTGTTGTCATACTACTTTATTTGCTTGAAAGCAACAATATCACTTTTTTATAAATGTAAAACTCTGTGACTTTTCATCACAACCTCTTCAATATTTTACCACATATATATATAACTATGATAACTTGCTTTGCATTAATAATGAATTTTACTGTGAAATCCATTATTTTTATAGAAAGTTCAAATGCCTTAAACTTCAAAGGCACAAGATAGATAGAGACTGACTTGATGAAGCAGAACAGTCCAAAGCCAAACATTCAATGGGGCAGTTAAATGAGGTGACACAGTAAGTGTCATGAGACAGATATACATGTGTCTGTTCCCTGGGAGATTGTTTTTTCTCAGATCTTAGCTTGGGAACTACTTATTCAGGAACCTGGGAGATGGCTCAAAGGGCTAGAAAGCATGCTTAGTACACAAAATCTCTAGGTTGTTCCCCAACTTGGTACCTATGTGACAGACCCTCAGGCTTTGTGCCAGAGGTTCCCAAGCTAAAAAGAACTAAACAACAAAAAAAAACAAAACAAAACTTTCATTGCAGAGTTCAATCAATCTATAAAGACTTACTTTAGTTCAGGACACAGAGAGCAGTACATCACATGTTAAAAAGAAAAATGAATTTCCTGCACTAATAATTCAAGCTATCTAAATGGAATTTTATATCCTTCCTCATTTCCTACAAGTATTTAAACTGAATTGCTTATACGTAGTTTCCAATTGTCTTTCCATTTTAGCACTTAGAACAAGTCATACACAGTAAGTAGTTAAATGAATAATGTCTGATGAGATAAGTATATTTATTTAACCCCACTGATTATTTGTTAATATCTTCTATTTCATATTTATTTATTTTTCTTAGAGTACTTAACACTTGGGTTAAAGCTTGTATATTGAAAATCAATAAAAATTAAGATTGTTTTTCAGAAATACTGAATATTAGAAAAGTGATTTTACTCTAATATTTGTATTAAATACTTAGGTTTATTTAATTATTTGAAAATAATAATGTGATAATAAGGCACATTCATAAGGTATGCAATATCTTATAGTAGCATTTTGATATATTTTAAAACATAAAAGATAAATATTCAGGAAAAGTGAAAATTACAAAAGAATTTAAAAGGTCAGATCAATCTAAGATCATTAAGGTAGCAGTTGGATGACAGACTGGTGAAACACAGTGATAGGAAATTGAAATGCAAATGTTTCATGTAGGAAGTTGGATGGAGAGTTTTCTATCTTTGAGGTCCTTCTACTGTAATCCTACTTAAGGGCAATAAGGTAGAGTTGGTGCCTCTCAACATTCCTTCCAGTTCTTAAGTCCTAAATGTAGTGAGAGAAAGAGGTGCAAAGAGCATGAGCAGTCAAAGGTACTATTTGATCAATATATTGACTTTCCAAAGATTATAGTTACAAATAGCTTGTAAGCGTAAATGTATTTTTTAAAAAAATCATTGCAAAAATTTATGAAAAATGAGAATAATTGTTAAGAGCATTGGTTTAGGACTAAACTACTTTCTACTCACTACTAATCTTTATCAGCATTGATTTTTCAAGATATAATCCTGAGAGAGGATTAGTACTTTGAACAATTTCTTACTTTACCTGGAATCCTGAGCTGTCCCATTCCTTCTTCTGCAGAGCTATAATGTAATTTTGCCTCTTTAATAAGAGATTTCAAAAAAGTAGGGCAGTGCCATATATTCAGGTGATCAAAACCCTTATAAAATTGAGGCTTTGCCTAAAGAATTAAGCTAAAAGATCCACTTAATCTCCAAATTAATTTTCTGATACTATCCTTTAACATTCAACTTGGCTAGTACTTTTGGTTATGTGCAGATGTCTGTGTAATTTTAATGAAGCTTGGATTGTTCCCATTTACACATACCATGCAAAAAGAGTTTCCTCTAATGAGTCATTACCATTATTTTCAGTTTTAGCAGTGCACAACAAAAAGGGCTCCCCAGGTTAGCAAAGCTTCCAGGCACTGCAGTCCAAAGGCAAATCTTTCTTCCACCCACTAGATTTGCTTATTACCTCAATACAACTACAGTTGTTTCTTATAAGCCTGAATGTTTTGGTTTAGGCTTCAGAAGTGAAGCCTTTGTTCTAGGAGGTCTCCACATAGCATGATCAAACAGAACAAGCAGTTGTTCCTGCTCCTGGCTAGCTAATAGGAGGAGAGAGAGAGAGAGAGAGAGAGAGAGAGAGAGAGAGAGAGAGAGAGAGAGAGAGAGAGAGAGAGAGAGAGATATTGTTTAAGAGAGAGACAGAGATCCTGGAGAGCAATGACATGATACTCCCTGCCCAGAGAGAGAGAGAGAGAGAGAGAGAGAGAGAGAGAGAGAGAGAGAGAGAGAGAGAGAGAGAGATTGTTTAAAAGACAACAAGATCCTGAAGCAATGTCATTATACTCCCTGCCCAACAGCCACTTCAGGAGCACCAAGAAAGAATAGTCCCCTGCTATTACCATGCATTTTAAATGATAGCAGTTATCTACCTCCCACAGAGTTCATTCCCAATGAAATGATTATCTCAGATGCCTCTCATTCACAAGAAACTAGATACTGTACCCACACCCCACATTTCTTAATCAACTTAACACAAGTAAAATCTCCATGCAAAGCCATTTTTTCACATTTTTAAACAATCTTCTAATCATTTTTCTTCTACTTTATCCATGGAGGCCTATAGTTGTATTAATTTTAATCTTTTCTTTGGAAGTCTCCTTTATATTTTTTGCCAGTGAAAACCAACTCATCTACTCTCAGTTTTTTTTAATAAGCCTTTCTTCTTTTCTTTAAAAATTTCCAATACCTTTGAAAGTACTGTCGATCAACTTTAGTATCAGCTACCTACCTCATAGCATTAATCCAGAATCTTTCATTGATGACTTTAAGGTATTTTTTTACTATAATCTTTCTAACCCTGAAATCATTTTGGTATCTTAGGCAACCACATGGATTATTCCATCTAAGGCACAAGATTCTGAGTGCCTTAGATTGTTACTCCTCATCTCCATTGACTTTTCATATATCTCACATCAAATACAACTTCTGTAAACCATGTGATAATTTTGCCTTGAGTAACAGGCAATTTCATCTTCAAATATCTTGCTTTCTGGTTGCTACTAAACTTTCAGTTCACCTACTTTAGTTCTCATGTTACTCAAAATTTTAAACTCAAGACTTCTCATCCATTTTTCTTACATTCTTTTTACTATTTATCATCTACTTTTATGTTTCATCATCTTGTATCAACTTAATACATTATTACTATAAGTACTCCCTTTCAAGCAACCTTGAATCCCTGCTTTTCTCCTTCTTTTTAATACTTTCCTAGATATGCTCTAAGTTTGCTAATTAAACCAATTATTACCTTAATTTTTTCCTGCATTATAGTATCTAGCATTTGGCTAGAGGAACACTGAAACTGCTGAGTAATTATTATTTTTTGTTGTTGTTTTTGGGGTAATCCCAGAAATGTTAAAGGTTTACTTTGTTACAGGTTCACTCTAGGTGGAGCCTGGGCACCATACGGGTTGCCAGGGGATTGAACCTGGGTTGCCTGTGTAAGGCAAGCTCCCCACCTACTGGACTATTACTCCAGCTCCTGAGCAATTTTTTTTAAAAAGAAATTTGACTCTCTTCACCTTTAGAGAAGCTTGCATTCTTTCTTGAGTGCATTAACTCCACATTCCACAATCACCTCCATGATCCTGGCTAGACTCACTGCACAGGATGAACCTCATGCAGAAATTAATATGTTGAAAAACTCAGGTGTGTGGATTTTGTGGCCGAAATCTCTAAGCTTTCATGGAGCTGGAGATGAGCTATCTCCCCCCTCATCTCCCTCTACTTTTGGTAGCCGAGGCAGTCATGCCCATGAACCACTTTTGGTGTCATGCAAGCTCTCTCACTGGCCATGATCAAGAGACTCATAAATGAATCTTGAGAGACATTAACAAGATGCAGAAATTCTTCTGGACTCTGCACAAGGCTGAGTCATCCAGAGTAACCCAGAGTGGAGCAGGTGAGCCTAAAACCTCCACATTCCACAATCACCATCATGTTAACAATTGAACTCCACTGCTTTGGCAAGCCACATCCAGAAATGTATCTATTGAAAAAACTCTTGCATGCTGATTTTGTGACTGAAATATCCAGGCTTTTACAGAGTCAGAGGCAATTACCACCCTCATCTCCCTGTACTTCCATAATCCTGGCAGTCATGTACATGCCCCAAAATGCCACACAGTTAAAAATTTCACCACAGCTGTATCACCTCATTAAAAATGTTTAACTTCTGGAGCAGATGGCAGCAAACTCAAAAACACTGATAAACCAGGAGTAGCACATCAGATTGAATGGAGTGTAATGTAGAAGGCATTCAAACTTGGTTAACAAAATATCAACAGGTCTTGCTGTGGGGTAGTCTTAAGGGTTGGTTAGGAAAACTGGAGATAGTGGCAGTGTGAAAGTGCAATGGTGGTGGGATCTCTGTTAGTATATTGAATGTCTGTAACAAACAGTCATGAATACCTTTGTAAACCACAATGCTTATATAAAGTTGTAAGGGTAAAATAAAATAGCTTAAACCTTGAAAGCATATGAATTTGATGTAGTGATGAATTATACTTATTATATAAGTATTATCTACAAGAACATAACTTAATAACTGAAGAAAATCATAGGATGAGGCAAAAATATGGAAAACTACATTAAACAATAGCAATGTTTTTGTGAGGTTGGAATATAATACAATAGGCAGAGTGCTTGCTTGGAGCACAATCAAACTGAATTCTATCCCCTTCACCCAATATTTTCTCCTTAGCCCTTCAAAGTCTGATCTCTGAGTGCCCTGAGCAAGCCCTGAGCACAAATGAGTCTGGCCCCCAAAATCAAACAAAAATAACATTGCTTTGGTAGTAAATTGAATGCTATCAATAAATTTAAAGCCAATTTTTAAAATTAATTTTGATCTAAAGCCTGTTTAGATGCCTGAAAGTCTTTATAAATAAAATATTTTATTCAGTTAGTCTGTGGTTGATTTTACTTGAAATTTCAGGGATAATTTCAAGTATTAGGGAAGAACAAAGAACTTATGTTTCACTGATATAAAATAATCCAAAAACAATTCATTTATTGTATACTCTCACATACCTATTGATATTAAAGTGATTCTCTACATATTAAAATATATACTAGTACACATATTAATATACTGAAAGAATTTAAATAAATTCTCGCAACGTAAGCTAGCTGTCAGTTGATTATCAATTGCATCTCTAGTAAAAATCAAGAAGCATAAATAAATAAAAGCAATTATAAAAACTTTGTTGGGAGAATGAAAAAATGGAAAGCTGTAACACTTGTGACAGTAAAAGAAAATTTGCTTTTATTGTGCATAAGTTGCCTGGAGGATGTTTATATCATTCTCAGTAGTAATAAGAAAGGATTCTATCCTGGGATTAAATAATTAGTTATCAAAGTATCCTACATGATATTAAAGAGTCTTTATAAATAATAAAGGCCTCCCTCCCAAAAAAAGCTACTAAAAAACCACCAAACTGGTACATATTCTCATCTCGTTAAATGCCTCACAGCATGCTGGGTATTGGCACAATTCCCTTTCCTTTGTCTTCTTCTTATAATCTTCTTCATATCTATAACAAATCTGGTCCTATGGTATTTTATAGGTAAAAATTGTGAATATTGATAAAAACTAAGTATTCTTTTTAAATATAAAAAACAGCTATACTTTCTTTTAGTATTGTGATCAAAAATAACAGTGCTGAAATAACAAAGCCCAGAATCTTTTTTATTTAGGCCTTGATCATTTAGTTACTTTTTTGGTTCTGTTTTTGGGGTCTATCAGGTAGTGCTCAAGTGCTCTAGAGGCCACTATATGGTCACATGTGCTTCACTGCTGCTTGCACAGAGTAGTGCTGGGGTCCACAAGGCCACACCCAGAAGCATTGGGGTGTACCAGAAGCTGCCAGGTACTGACCCTCACAGCCTCTACATGCCAGGCGTGTGTTCCTGCCCTTTAAGAGATCCTTGGCCCTTATGCCATTCAGCTTTAAATGGATTTAATAGAAATTCATTTGCCTGTTACTTTTCCAAATATGTTTAGTACCAAAGTTCTATAATAATACAACTTTTGAACTAAGAAGAAAATCAAAGTTTTACTGCTAAAACAAGATTATACAGCTTTATGTAAAGGCACCTAAGCATAAAATACTCAGTGAGAATATGGCAGTCCTGGTTTTTTCTACGTCAATAATTTTTAGAACAATTCATGGATTTTACCTTCTTTACATGAAGAGGGGCATGATGTCCAGTCACTATATGGAGTCACAACACAGTCCTTCCTACAAGGAAGTAGACAGGGTCTCACTGTTTCAGGCCGGAGGCTCTCAGGACATCTAAAAAAATCAGGAGAAAATCAGTAGACCTCTATAAGCACCCGGAAACAAGGTTTTTATTTTTCAAAATTTTATTGCCGAAATTTCTAGTCACCAATTTTTATTGGTTAAGTTTCAGAAACCTTTTTGCCTTTGGCCACACTATGAAATCAAATTAAATATTACTAACTGAATCGCAATTAAGCATCTTTAGTAGGATACATTATTCCAAACGTAGTAGTAGTAGTAGTAGTAGTAGTAGTAGTAGTAGTAATAATAATAATAATAATAATAATAATAATAATGCTTTATAGTGAAGCATCGTCATACAATTTATAAGAAATGTAATGAAAATACAATTTGAAAGATATCTACATTCTACATCACTGTAAAATATAAATTTATTGGTAATTATATATCTCCTGTTATTATGTGTAATGGTTTTTCCAAACTATATGCATCTATAATGCAATATATAGTATACATTACATATGTAAAATAATTCAAAACTATTTCATAATAAAAAATAAATATTTTAAACTATAAAAAGTATTATAAGAAGTTTGCTTTGTTACTGGTTTCAATTAGTTCTTTTTCTTTTATCTTTCACTTTTATCTTCAATAATAAATAATGGAATTTGAAACTTCTCCCTCGTCAGAACTCCACCCAGCAGATCAGCCTATCACAGCCCAGCAATAAATGCTGGATTTTGAGATGACTACAAGAGTATGCTACCCACACAGCAGAGCCTGGCAAGCTACCCATGTCATATTTGATATGCCAGAAACCAGTAACAATTATAGACCTCATTCCCATGACCTGATGGAATGGTTTGAGGCTCTTTATATTCCTGGAGCAAGCAAGTGCCCTTGGGCTCTACTTGCATGAGACAGGTCATATGGAGATGTTACTGGTGCCCGCTCGAGGAAATCGAAGATGAACGGGAAGACAGTGACAGTGACAGTGATACCCCATTTTGTTAAAAATTGTTTTTTGGGCCAGATCTGTGGCATTCAGGAGCCGAAGTGCTCTGGGGTCACTAATAGAGATATACTGTGCTAGGGATCACAGATACTAATTAATGTTAGAGTAGATACTATAAATGATAAAAATTACAAAACCATTCTGCATTCTTTTGTTTGCTTGTTTGTTGGGAGAGGGAAATACTCAGAAAAGTTCAAGACTTACTTCTGGCTCTGCACTCAGGAATCATTCCTGACAGGGCTTGGAGGACCATATAGAATGCCAAAAGCAAACTTTGGTGGGCTGTGTGAAAGACAAATGCCTTACCCACTGTACTATCACTCTGGCCCTAACCTTCATTCTTAACTAGGTTGTTTTATAAAGCAAAGTTTATATTCACTTATTATCCATTCTTTTTCAACTATAGAATTGTTGATTGAAAATTGTTTTTGAAGAGCACTGCTTTTCAATGAGGCAATTTTCTAGCTTTAACAACTCTAAATTAACCAATTTCTTGCTTTTCAAATTTTAGCTCTGAATAAATCAATGGAATTTCCAAAGATATACTGATAACCTAGCTTAGAAATATCCACAGCACGATACTTGGCTGACTGTGGAGAACAAAATTACTAGCAACAAAGCTGCTATAAAATGAACACATGAAGATAAATTATACAGCTTAGATTATATCCAATAAAATGAATTCAGACTTCCCTTTGGGGAGACAATTGGTTTAGTCAACATGTTTCTTTTCTCCTAGATACTGTTTGTATTTTGTATTTGTGGTTTAAATCAAGGAATTGATTTTTACCCAAATCTTATTCAAGGTCAAATTAAACAGATGTGATAAGAGTTGAAGTTTGTTACTTGGAGGATAGATAACATCAATAACATTGATTTTACCATTGCACAGTAATCTGTTTTATTAAGAGGAGTTTAAAACAAGGTTTCTATTTGCATTTTATTTCAAATGCCTAGTACTGAAATGAATTCTCTTAATTTAACCAATCATTGCAATGCATTCAGTTAAATTAACAATTGAACTTAGATACAGGGTCAGAAAATTTTATTTACTTTTTAATTCATGCATTTAATTTTTTCAGAACGTTAAGCAAAGCAAATCCATCTGATTTAACAAATCTATACCAATATCTAGGTCATTGAATAAAGACCGCAAAGGCAAAGCAAAAATTTAAATGGATTACTGTGGTGATCTAACTTGGGGCTTCATAATATCCTTCCTACTGAATGATTCAATGGCATTGAATCTAGCAGATTCTTTTACAAACAAAGCTTAAACACATGCCACCCAGTCACCCATTATTTTGCACAGCATTTTTGTGTAGTTTACTTAAGTGAGATCAACAATATCTGACACAAGCAATGAACAATAAAACAGAAACAGTGTGAAATTACTCTTAGAAACTCAGCACAAAACCTTCTAGCCTTATGCTACAAAGGTTAGACAGTTAATGTTTCTCTCTGTGCTTGTCCCAATAAGACCCATAATCCTTTAGGATTCAGGATACCTGCTGTTAGCACTATTGGATTTTATACACAGATTAATTTCTTAAGTTAGAGTCATCACAACTTGCACATTAATTCTTCTAAAATATTAGTTAGAGGCTACCTACTAAGTATGTGGAATGTTTTCTCAATTTATTCAATCCTTTTTTGCATGTATCTTCTAGTATGCTTCCTAATGTCAATATATTCGAGCAAATTAAGTACATGGAAAAACACCACTAGTGTATGGAACCCTGAGATAAATGTAACTCAGTGAAACTCTTATTTGCTCTCTCTAGATTTCTACCTATCAGAAACATTTTTATTATTTCACTGACACATTAAGAAGAAACCCAAATTTTGAAGAGAAAATGATCTCAAGATTTGTTGAGTACTCACATTAGTATTTTACTCAGCTCTTTTAATAAACTTTGAAAACAGAATGAATAACTAGCTCAACAGATGTTTAAGATTACATGTAATACTCAAGCCCTTGGAGAAGTGTTTGGAAATTCTGAGGGTGACTTTTTTTATAATGATGCAAATTTGACTGGTTTTATATTTTTTGATTCACAAGTTAAGTGATTTAAATTTTAAAAGATCTTTGCAGTCTAAAACTCAAAGGATGAAGTTCTTTTATTTAATCTCCTTAGAGGAATGTATTATTAGCATTGATTTATTCATTTTTGTTGGCACTTTATCAGCCCAGTTATGTCATATCTTGTTCTGGCTTATATTTTTCAAAAATCACACAAAACACAGCAATTCTCTGTTTTTTTCTTGAGATGCCTTTCTAGTAAACTGCTTTCCCTTGTTATGACATAATTTCTAACCTAACCACAATGAGAATCTGATGCCTTTTCTACTTAATTGTAATAGTCAATGTGTCCCAAGTTTCTCTCTCAGAAGTAAATGGCTTACTCTCTTCTTCACTGAGAAATATAACTAGCTTGACCTCAGTGTTTTTGATACAACATTTTCTGGTAGAAATAAAAGGCTGATCATAAAAGGCTACTACCCAATTAAACTAGATTGGCAGCCTCCATAGCCTACGGGTATACAGACGGTCATGGATGACCTACACTTTAGGACTTTGTGTACTGTCATTATTGATCAGCCAAGCCCAGAGCAAGCACTTGTCTCATTGTCTTACAGCTTAATAAAAACAGTGAGTGCTACTATAAAAATGAGAATAGGTCCTATACAGAAAGGTTTTTATAGAATTTATGGATCCCAGGTAAAAGATTTGTAGCTCTTATAACTTTATCAATCACTAATGTTGAAAATATCTTACTCTTGAGGACAGATATGACAAACATCACACTACTCCATTTTATGAAGTAAATCAAGTATCTTGCTCAGCTGAATGAAAGCTTTTCTGTTGTCCATCTAAAGCTCTTACTTTTTTGGGTCCCACTTGGCCTACATTGACTCGCACACAGATGACTTTCCTTGTTTGCATGCCAACAGAACAAGAAGCTTCCCCATTCCATGTTGTGGTTGAGTTGAAGGACGAAACCGAGGTGTCTTCAATGCACTGGCCCCAAGGACTGGTCTGCCAGTGGTATACAGTACAAGGATGATCATTGCAGCTGCGCCTCTTGCAAAGCACTGCTATTTGGACAATGGACACCACCTATACAAATGGAAAAGGTAACAAATTAGATATGGTGCTTGAATTAAAGCTTCCATTCTGTTATTCAGAAATGAACAAGGCTAACAATTATTCTTATCCCTCATTTAGCATACCTTGGGGATCATATGTGGTGTCCAACAAACTCAGGTTGGTCTCATATGAGGCAAGTTCCTTACCTGATGTACTATGTCTCTGGACTATAATTTTTGTTGTATAAAAATTATTTATGAGGCTGGAGAGATAGTACAGCAGGTAGGCATGTGCCTTGCACTGTGCTGACCAGGTTTGATTCTAGGCACCTCATAAGATTCCTTGAGCCCTTCCGGGAGTTATTCCTGATGACAGAGGAAGGAGTAAGTCCTGAGCACAGGTGGGTGTAGCTCCCGGACAACAATAACATCAAAAATTCTGTATGAAAGAAACTTTCTATGATTCACTCACATCAATAAGTAAAATGATAATAATTTTCATAGATTAAAAGAGAAATTCAATCCCAAACTTTCTTTGCATTGAATTCAAGTCCTTAGTCACTTCTATACTCATCCGAATCAAAGTTTGTATACTTCAGCACAGTATCATATTCTGTCGTGATGAATGTTAATGTTGAACTTATTAAAAGAAATGCCCCACTATTGTCTACAACATTTTTGAGGATGATGCTACCCATCTTATTTATTTTATTTATGTTGGGAGTGGGATCACATCTGGCAGTGTGAAGGGAACTATGCACAGTGCTGGGAATTAGAACTAGAGTCACAGCCAACACAGCTGCAGGCAAGGCAATTGCCTATCTTCCTGTTCTATCTCTCATGCCCCAAGGTACCTATATTTAAGTATAGATACTGTAGGATTGTTAACCGTATTAAAGATATCAATGAAAATTTTAAGTGAACAACTGAAAAAAAGTTTATTTCCCTTTCTCAAATTGTGCTTAGTTATTTTTACTTGTTTTCTTTTGGCAGAAATGTGATGAGATTGCTCTTGCCAAGGAGAAGAGCCATAAATTTCCCACACACAAGTAATAACAACTGTGTCATAACTGGTGCTTACTCTCAGAAGTTTTAATATGTATCAAGAAACAGTAATTCCAGAGATGATAAAAGATAAAACAGATATATCTTTCAATCAGTGGAGCTGTTATTATAGAAACATTTTTAATGGCCTAGATCCATAACAAGTAATGTTGTAGGTGGAACCTAACTTTTGTGTAATTTTATCTGAAGAATTAAAAACTTACAGAGTAGACCACACCTTATCATTACCACCATGTAAGCTCATCTAGCAGCCCTGTTTCAGAGATTTACAATCAAATCTTTTTTTTAAAGATAAATTAGCCACTAAAAGAGATCAACTAGGCACAAAAATTTCAGATACATGGTCCTAGCTGAGACCTCTGGGGTGATCCTGGGTGTGGGGTAAGCCAAATTCCTATGCTAGGAAAGCCCTGAAAACCATAGTAATCCCCTAATAGCTGCCACTATGCCTCAACTGGACTATTCAATTAAGTATTTTGGATTATCTGGAGCTACATCTCCAAACTCTGCAATACTAACAACCTAGTAAAAAGCACACCAGATAGGATGGAAATGCAAACTAATCTCAATAAACAAGTGCATCAACACAGAAAAGGTTTAACTAGCAACAACAGATTATCAAACCTTCAAGTTTAGGAAAACAATACTGAGATAAAACAGTTTTCACAGATTTTCTTTTACTAAAGTATTTTTTAATCATGCTATTAGCCATTCAGTGGTAACAAGCAATGTAAAGTAAATTATTGTGGGCTTGCAAAGGCAGCATGCTTGTGGGTTAATTGAAAAATGGAGACAATGATAAAGGGAGAGTGTCACTATTGATGGGATTGGTGGTGGAATTCTGAATGCCTGTTTCAAGTTATCACGAACAGCTTTGTAAAGTACAATGTTTAAAGTGGAAAAAATATACAAAGTAGACAAAATTCTATAGGTTGAATGATGTGACCATAGTGATTTTTGATGTTAGCATTGACTGGGTAGCTTTTTAAAAAAAAATAAGAGAAAAATTTCTACAATATCAGCATAACATGTAGAGGAGCTGCAAGAGAGTCGTTAAGTTTACAGACATAAAGACTATCTATTTCCTGGCCCAATCTACATTAAAGCCACCTCAGCAATTTTGGTATGCTGGAAAGATATTTGCATAGATAATCCCTAATGTAACCTTAATTATAATAACGATGAGGCAATTTCCAAAGCATGCTTGGGTAATCAGTCATTGGCAGCATTGTCATGTTTTTGGGGAATAATTTTATAGTAAAAAAAGTAGCAGATTTAATATAGAATTTATTTATTATTTATGGGAAGATCTCATTTGAGATATGAGGATATTTCTGTAATACTGGAGATATGGTAAAATGTGAATTATAAATATATTTTTTTTAAATTCTCTTATAGATAATCATACAGTATTCATATTAAGATGATCATTCAAAAAATGGGACAGATATTTTTATCTGGATGAAATTGTGCTTTGTAAATAAAAATACATGCTCATTCAGAAATACCAACTATTATGTGAAAATACCAACTATTTTGTGAAATATTTGTGAGAAATTAAAAAAAAATGACTATTCTCATTTATAGGACTAAAGACCATACAGTTTGGAGGGCAGGTTCAAAAGGAATGAACCGTATTTAATCAATCAATCAATTAATTAATCAACTAATTATTTTGGGTCATACCCAGTGATACTCAGGGTTTTACTCCTGGCTTTGCACTCAGCAATTACTCCTGGCAGTGCTCAAGGGACTACATTGCATGCTGGGGATTGAACCCAGAAAGAACCTTGTTTAAAAAAATTAATATATAAAGTATTGAGTTATATTGCAATGCTGATGGGAATACCACAGAAGTTAGAAACAGTTCCTAACATCCAGAAGGATCCTATAATGCAGTATAAGGAAGACATATAAAAGTACATTATAGGGTAGAATATGTTAAAAAAGTTATTTAGAACATGTAGGATTCAAAGTATTATTCCATTCATTTGGGAAGAACTGGAAAAATGCCTCATAGGGGAACCAAGGTGAATTTTGATAGTATAGGAGTTTGATAAGGCATTTGGGGAAAGAAAAAAAAGACTTTTATTTAAAAAGTTAAATAAATAAAAACAGAGACGATCAGGCATTTATAGACTGGGAATTGATAGAGTCAACTGGGGTGCAGGGTTCACAAAGGTGACTAAAGATAAGCAATAAAGACACAACCAAGGTAAGTAGGTGGCCTTGACTGATGTTTAGTGACTATCAGTGTATTATGAACTACAAGCTTAAAATCAATTATTATGCATATAATTTATTGAAATAAAATTGGTTTACAAGAGAATATATGTTTATATGTTTTAGGGATATAATGTTTCCTTGACCTGTTCAACACAAAACTCCAATAGACCTCCAATACAATGTACAGGACTCTTTCCTTCTACTCCCTATCTCTACCTCAATATTTGTTTTTTAATTTTTTGAGTGTTAGGCTTCAAACCCAGGCTTTGTGCATTTAGGGCATGTGTTGAGCCTCTGCTGAGACAGAAATCTTAACTCAGTGGTCAGAATTTAAGGTCTTGTTTTCATTTGATGCTGTTTATTCTTCCCTTGTCTTTAGTCCTTATACTCTACATACAAGTGATATCACACAGCATTTGTCTTCTGGTTTATTTATCAGGACACCCTCCAATTCCATTTATGTTGAAACAAAAAGGCAAGACTTAATTTTTTCTTATATCTGGGTAGTATTCTATTATGTATATTTATCAGGACTTCTTAATCCACTTACTGGTTTTGGATACTTGGGATGTTTCTAGGTCTGGTTACTGTAAACATGGTAATAAGAAACATAGATATGCTAACCTTTTCAGGTTAATATTTTGCATAATTTGGATTAATGCTAAGAAGCAGTCAATATAGGAGCTGTTATATGTCACTGGATCATATGGTAGCTCTGTTTTTAATTTTTTTAACATTTTATTATACCACCGTGAGATATACAATTACAACGTTGTTCGCTTGGGGTTTCGGTCACACAGTGTTCCAGCACCCGCCCTCCACCAGTGCCCCTCAACCACCACCCATGTCCCGAATTCCCTCCCCCCTCCCACATCCTGCCTAAATGGCAGGTTCTTTATCTCCTCTCTCTCTCCCTCTCTCTCTCCTTCTTCTCCCACACACTGCGGGTTGCACTATGTACACTTAGAAGCCATCATTTGCATTTTTTGTCTGTATTTAATGCTCAGTTCTATGTTGGTATCAGACCTTTAGACATTTATTCACACATATTCCCTTCTCTATCTAACCAAACCTCTGACTCCCCACGCGCTTGTGGTAATTTCCACTTTTGGTAAGATCACCTGGTATATTTATGTCATGCAAATAAATGCAGTCATTCTATGTCTCTCTCTTTCCTTCTGACTAATTCCACTCAACATGATTCTCTCCATGTCCATCCATTTATAGGAAAATTTCATAACTTCATTTTTTCTGACAGCTGCATAGTATTCCATTGTGTAGATGTACCACAGTTTCTTTATCCAGTCATCAGTTCTCGGGCATACTGGTTGTTTCCAGGTTCTGGCTATTGTGAATAGTGCTGCTATGAAAATAAAAGTGCGGGTTGTGTTTCCGCTGTGTGTTTTTGGCTTTCCAGGGTATATTCCCAGGAGCGGTATTGCTAGGTCAAAGGGGAGCTCAATTTCTAGTCTTTGGAGGAATGTCAATAGAGTTGAGTATCCTGACACCCACCCTCAAAGATATGATCAGTTAATCTTTGATAAAGGTGCAAAGAGTCCAAACTGGAGTAAGGAAAGCCTCTTTAACAAGTGGTGCTGGGAAAACTGGACAGCTACATGTAAAAAATGAATTTGGACCTGTGTCTAACACCTTGCACAAAAAATGGATTAAAGATCTCAATATCAGACCTGATTCCATAAAGTACGTTGAAGAAAATATAGGAAAATCCCTCCATGACATTGAAGCTAAAGACATCTTCAAAGGTGAAACATCATTAACAAAGCAACTAGAAGAAAATATAAATATGTGGGACTACATGAAACTGAAGAGCTTCTGCACCTCGAAAGAAACAGTGACCAAGATAGAAAGACAGTCCACAGAATGGGAAAGAATATTCACCCAATACCCATCTGATAAGGGGTTAATATCCAGGATATATCAGGCACTGGTACAGCTATATAAGAAAAAACAGCCAACCCCATTAGAAAATGGGGAGAAGAGATGAACAGAAACTTTGACAAGGAAGAAATCCGAATGGCCAAAAGGCATATGAAGAAATGCTCATCATCACTAATCATCAGAGAGATGCAAATCAAAACAACAATGAGATATCACCTCACACCACAGAGAATGGCCCATATCCAAAAGGGTAAAAGCAACAAGTGCTGGCGTGGATGTGGGGAAAAGGGGACTCTCATACACTGTTTTTAATTTTTAAAGACGCCTCCCTTACCATTTTCTATAGAGTCCAAACCAGATGATATTCCCAACAAACTAAAAGGGAACACATCTTCCTTCTTACCCATTAATGCTTTTTCACTCCTTTTGTTATCTACCCTAGTCATTGGTATGAAATATGTATCAGTGTTTTATTTTTTCCCTTTTTGTTTTCTAGGGCCATATCCAGCTGTGCTCAGTTCTTACTCCTGGCTCTGTGCTCGGGATCACTCCTCGTGGTGCTAGTGGGGCCATAAGTAGTGCCATGGCTTGAACTCGGGTCATAGAATATTAGGCAAGCTCCTTTATCCCCATGCTATCTCTCCACCTCTTTATATTTGATCTTACTTCAATTTTTCTGATAATAAGTTTTTTTTTTTTTTTTTTTTTGGGTCACACCCAGCAATGCTCAGGGGTTTCTCCTGGCTCTGCACTCAGGAATTACTCCTGGCTGTGCTTGGGGACCATATAGGATGCCGGGGATCGAACTGAGGCCGTCATGGGCCGGCCGCATGTAAAGGCAAACACCCTACCACTGGGCTATCCTTCTGGCCCCTGATAATGAGCTTTTTATGACTCCTAAGAGACCACATCATGCTGAGGGTTATAAAATCAGGATCAGCCGCATGCAAGCATGTACCTTAACCTCTATTCTATCCCTTTAGCACCATCTCTTTGGTTCTCCTGTAGTCAGTTACTGTCAAAACTGAAAAAGTTAAAATAGCAATACTTTATCTTCTCAGTGTTCTGTACTATGACTATGATTTTTTTTGAGTGTTATTAATTTCTTGAGAAAAAATCTTCCTCAAAATTGGCTGATGAAGTTGTAACATCAGGTCATTCTGTACTTGTAAAAAATAAAGATCTTAAGGATAATTAGCACATAAAATTAAACAGCAGTTGTTATTATTCTCAGTGAAAAATGTTTAAAAATAAGTTTTGCTACCTAAATTAAGTTTGTAAAGGTAGGAGTCATGCGGTGATATTGATGGCATAGGATTTTGACAAGCACTACTAAAATAGGGAAAAGAACTGGAAAACTTACAGTCTAAAATCATTTAAAATTTGATGGTAGTCAGGTTTTAATTTTTTTTTTTTTTTTTTTGGTTCACCCGGCAATGCTCAGGGGTTTCTCCTGGCTCTGCACTCAGGAATTACTCCTGGCGGTTCTCGGGGACCATATGGGATGCCAGGGATCAAACCCGGGCCAGCATGGGCCGGCCGCGTGCAAAGGCAATCACCCTACCTGCTGGGCTATTGCTCTGGCCTCAGGTATTAATTTTTATATTAAAATTATGCCAAACTTATGTAAAATGATTGCTTCTTTTCTAAAACTGTGCATAATTTTAAAGTAGACTTTGAGATCTTACCTATGGTTTACCCAATAAGATTTTTTGACCACAAGTTATAATACAATGTTATAAAAAACAAATTAATAGTTTTACTGAGCCAGAAGTAAAGTCTGAGGAGGTAAAGATGTGCACATGCAACACACATACATACTCATGCACATAAACATAATTTTATATTTTAAGTATAACAAATACCTTTTTTGTCTAGTATATAAACAAGACAGTTCTAAGAATACTCCAGTTGCTGTCATTTGTCATATGGTTTCCAAGTGATATTTCAATAACAAGTTAAAAAAAAGATTACTATTGTTTCGTGAAAACATTTTGTTGTGTACTGCTGACAATAGGTTAATAGTTATTCAATCCTGTATGTGAAGAAATTAAATTATACTAATTTTTTCTCATTTCATATTTTAATTTATAAACTATCACAAAATTAAAGGTATAGTATAATATAGAGCATTTTGAAAAGACTTGCTGAAATGATGCATGATTATTCAAAAATACTTTTGTACATAGTACCTGTGTCAGGGCACCTTTCTGTTTGTTTTAGGGCTGCACCTGGAATGCTCAGGAATTACTTCTGGCATGCTCAGGGGTCCATAGGAGGTGCCACAGTTCAAACTCAGGTCAGCCATGAGAGGGCCAATGCCCTCCCTGGTGTACTATCACTCCAACCAAAGGGGGTATTTTTTCTACACAGAAAACAACCAATATTCAAGATCAGGAAATGAGGAAATCAACACTAATGCATTATTGTCAACTAAGCCTTGACCTATTCGAGTTTGTAATCTGTTACAAAATGTCCATGAAAGAAAAAAAGAGCTTAATTTAGGATAGAGTGCTATATTTAGCTATCATCTCATCAATATCTTTCAATATGGAATACTTGAGCAATATGGAGCAGCCGATGAAGTTCCGGAGGGCGGTAAATGGCTCATTCAGTCCCTTGGCAAAGTCCAACATAGCTCCTAGGGTTCGCTAACATGTGTGGGTGGGCCACACTGGCTGGACTTGGAGCAGGGATTTGGGCTCCTCCTCCCATTCCTCCACCTCCATGTCAGTGGGCGTGGCTGCAGGCTCCCAGCCACCACAGCCAGCAACAGTGGGAGAGAGACAATCCAGACCCACAGCTGCCACACATGGCCGCAGAGGGGCTGCGTGACAGTCTTAGACAATAATGGAAGCTCAGGCCAGGTCCTTCCCAGGATCTTTCACATTTATACACTATATACAGTTCTAGGCGGGTTCTAGCCCTCACCCATCATCCCAGTGATTCCAGTAAGAAGCCAGAGGAACCCCTACACCATGAGGGAAGTCATTCTCAACATCCAGACACCACAGCTCCTTAGAGCTCCACCCATGAGAAAAGCCGATCTCTCCCCATTGCGGTTCATCAGTAAATGCATGAGATGATAGCCTACTACTGAGAGTGTACCAACCACATGGCAGAACCTGACAAGCTACCCATGTTGTATTTGATATGACAAAAACCAATAACTATTATAGACCTCATTCCCATAACCTGAAGGAATGGATTGAGACTCTTCATGCTCCTGGAGCAAACAGATGACCTTAGGCTACACTAGCTTGTGACAGGATGGAGAGGTAACTCGTGCCTGATCGAGAAAATCAATGAACAACAGGAAGACAAGTGATATAAAGTGATACAAGTGATGGTATACTTGCTCAGGAGTTCTTTGGTTTTTCATAATCTAGATACTCTTGAAGACTAAAGGTCATTTGTTTTGTATAATGATTTTAAATTGGGGCTTGTCAGATGTTTTCTCATTATTAGCTTCTATAATATTAATATTTATATTCTATAATATTAATATTTTTTAAGTTTGCCACAGTCACAATGCCATGTTCTAATTGCATCACAGCAGAAATATATGATTTTTTATTTATTCCTTTATCGATGGTACAAACTTTAATCACTGAATCAAAGTGGTAGGCATTAGAATTCTTCATTAGTGGGATATCTGCAGAGCAAATATAATGCTCATCAAATATTCAAACAATACAATTATTTGCTCACATAGATTTCAGGTTGTCATCTATTATTATTATTTCAGGATTAAAATAATTCACACATGTATACAGGTAGAACCTTCTGTCATGTTTTGGCATGTCCAACACTTTCTTCCTTTCGGACACCTAGTCTTCCAGGCCTATTCTAGTAACTTTCATATATACCATCCTTGGAATAAGTAATTCTCCAAGAAACCCTAGTTCCCTTTATTGGAGAACTAAACCAAGACCTGAGTCCTGAAAACACATATTGTATACACTGCCACTTCTAATGTGTCATGAATCTTTTCAGCAAATAGTTCAAATATATGCATACATGTACACATTTCATATATATATATATATGAAATATGTATATATATACTGAATAATATAATCACATTTTATCACTTGCCTTCCCATTGATCATTGATTTGTTTGAGCAGCCACAAGTAACATCTCCATTCTTTGGGAATGAGGTCCATTATTGTTACTGTTTTTGGCATATCAAATACACCATGGGTAGCTTGCCAGACTGCCATGGCTCTGGGTTCATCCTAGGGGGACCAGTCATTTTTTTTTATGTCAGACCATCAACCAACCAGGACCCATGGGGCAGAGCCCTGGGTGTAGACAAGCCTGTCTCCTGTCTGCCATCTGTCGACATAGCCGGGCACTGCAGTCATACCTGCAACACCTCGAGGTTCAGGGACTAATTTAATATGTGTATTTTTTCTTCATATTTATAAATTGAACACAATAAAATCATATGGATAACTTCCAATTTCAGATCAATACAACTGCATTTACTCTAGTTTATAGAAACTAGTTAATATAGTTTCTAATATATTTGTAATCTCTAGCAATAAAAATCAATAATTTTTAATAATTGGACCTCACTTTTTCTACTCTCATCCCCACATCACTTTTTGCTATTTCTCAGGCTATATATCATTGCTACCCTGTACATGATCTGACAGTATTACTAAGTCACCCTACATTACAGAAACCATATTCAATCCCATCTGATTTTGACACACCACATGAGCATGGCTGCCTCAATGCTGATTTATCTTAAGCTTGACTTATTTCACTTAAAACTCTATTCATATCCAGAAGATTCTAAGAAGCTGGAGAGAAATGTAGGTGTAGACTGGATGTCTGTCTTGAATTCCAACAGAGTGGAAAGGGTCCACTACACATCATGGGGTGAGGCCTATGCTGCCCTGAGCAGTGTCTGGGAGTAACCTTCCAGAACAAACATGTTGGAAAGTGCTTTACATGCTTTTCTGGGCCACTGCTTATTGCTTCCACCCATGTTTCCCTTGATTGACTCCCTTTACTCTGACAACTTAGGCCAGGCCAACCTCCTCCCTCTGGGGATGAGCTTCTCACTGCAACAGACTTTGTGAATCTACTGTGAAACACAACTTTCTCCCCAGCTGCTGGCCTAGATGCCTAAACTGTGTGGTTCCCCCTCATGAAATTTTACAAAAAACTACCAGGGAGTGTCAGAAAGAATCCCGAAAGGGAAGGGAACAAATGGGAAAAATAAGTGTAGTCTGAGTAGAAGGAAGCAGCCTCTCATTCAATTAACAGAGATTAAGAAATAATAAAAGTTGTAATATTTAAATAAGAGAGAGGAATTTTATGTACTGAATTGGCACTCAGTTAAATACTCTTTGTAAGGAGAGAAGGGGTCTCAGGAGGTGTAGGGGGCCACTCCAGGCCATTCTCAGCCAAGGATTCTGGATGTTGAATGCAAGAACACAAGGATATGTTTCTGTTTGGGCTTGATGTTCTCTGAGATTTCCCAGGTCAGCCAAAGTGCTTGGGACAACTCCAGATTCAAACTTGGTGATACTCCTGGGAATCATGTAGTGCCTGTGAATACAAGTGGGTCTGCCACAGGAAGTCATATGACTTAGGTCCTGTCCAATTTTTCCAGTCCCCAAAATTTTTCTCTAGACACATGTCATCTCCTCTGCTACCCACCATATGACTGAGCCAGATAGGGGTAAGATTAATAGTTAGAACCTTTTAATTTTGAGCATGTATGACCATATTCCTCCTGCCTTACTTGAAGTTAAGTTCAGCTTTGAGTCTTGATTATATAACTTGATTTGATAAGAAAATGTCAGTACTAAAAATAATATAATTACTTTTAAGATAAAATATTGTTCTAAGATGAAAAAAAATCATCATTTACTTATTGCAGACTATACTTAGCAGTGTGAGCAGAGGGCTTACTCTGTGCTCGGGGGTCACTCCTGTCAGATCATGGAGCAATATGGGATACCAAGGATAAAATGCTCTACCAGCTCCGACCCCTAGAATTTAATGATTTCAAAATATTTAAGTGCTTTTGAATCAGGACACTAGTTCCTAATCATCTTTTGACATGAGAACTGTGGAGTATATCTTCATGTAGAGTTGCGAGGCTGAGACATGTCATGAATATCAACTACCTTATAGAGTTAATTAACACTGAGTAGAATTCTCCTAAATATTCTTTCCCACTCGGTGGACTGTTTCCATATAATGGTCACTGTTTCTTTTGAGGTGAAGAAACATTTTAGTTTCATGTAGTCCCATATGTTTATCTGTGCTTCCGATTGCTTTGTTAGTAGTGTTTCATCCAGCATATATCAGGAACTGGTAGAACTTTACAAGATGAAAACAGCCAACCACATCAAAAAAATGGGGAGAAGAAATGAACAGAAACTTCCAAAAAAGAAGAAATTCAAATGGCCAAAAAGGCATATGAAAAAGTGCTCATCATCACTAATCATCAGAGAGATGCAAATCAAAACAACAATGAGATATCATCTCACACCACAGAGACTGATATATATCCAAAAGAGCAAGAATAATAAATCCTGGCGTGGAGGCAAGGAGAAAGGGACTTTCATTCACTGTTGGTGAGAATGTCGACTGGTACAGTCTTTTAATAAAACAATATGGGCATTTCACCAGAAACTAGAAATTGAGCTCCCATTGGACCCAGTCATACCACTTCTTGGATATACCCAGGGAGGCAAAAAACACAAAGCAGAAACACTATCTACACTTCTATGTTCATAGCAGCACTATTCTCAATAGCCACAATCTAGAAACAACCTGAGTGCTGGAGAACAGATGACTGGATAAAGAAACTTTGATACATCTACACAATGGAATACTATGCAGCTGTTAGGAAAACTAAGTTATGAAATTTGTCTATAAATGGATGGACATGGAAAGGATCATGATGAGTAAAATTAGCCAGAGGGAAAAGGACAGATATAGAATAACTGCATTTATTTGTGGGATATAAAAAATAGTATGATACCAATATTCAAACTATGATTCAGGAGCTCTTGTCAGTGAGTGGAATCTACTGCAAGTGTGTGGTAGTCAGAGGTTAGGTAAGACAGAAAGCGGTATAGTGTACTAATAATTGTTGGAAATGATAATACCAACATAGAACTGAGAATTAAATGTAGGCAAAGGGATATATATGTGCATATATATATATATATATATATATATATATATGATAAGCTCTAAATGTTTGTATTGCAAGCCACACAATGTGTAAGAGAAGGAAGAGAGAGAGATACAGAGAGAGAAAAAGAAGAGGCAACATGCTGGAATGCTGGAATCAGGAGACATTGGTGATGGGAAATGGGCCCTGGTGGAGGGATGGGTGCTGGAACACTGTACGACTGAAACGCAAACACGAACATCTTTGTAATTGTATATGTCATGGTGATATAATAAAAAAATTAAATAAAAAGAATTTTCGTATATAAAAATTTTTCTGATCTTTAAGCTTATGTACTTCTGGGGCTATCTCTTACTATTGTGTAACTGAGTATGGCCTTATTAATACAGAAGGTTAATAATCTTCATTAAAATGTTTAATGGTGACATTAAACAGAAATATGGGTTTAAGCTTTTATTTTGTAAGTTTAGATATCTATATTGTTAGTTATTGCAACAGAAAATCATGATTTCAATTTAAACACTAGATATATGTTCCTAATACTGTTATAACCTTTAAAGTTATCACTGTTTCTGACTGCAGAAATTTAAGAACACCCAGTATATGGATAAGCCACTAATTCTTGGGGGTGTTTTTTTTTTTTTTTGAGTCACCACTACGCCAGGGTTACTCCTGGTCTGCACTCATGAATTACTCCATGGCGGTGCTCGGGGCACCATATGGGATGCCGGGATCGAACCCGGGGCAGCACAGGCCGCCACGTGCAAGGCAAACGCCCTACCCGCTGGGCTATCGCTCCGGCCCCTCTTGGGGGTGTTTTTAAAATACTTACCCTTGTGTAGAATTCTAAAAGTTATTTGAACTTGCAAGATAACATTTTAAAACTCCCTGTGAACAAATTTATACCAACAAATAGAATTGAGAGCCAAGAAAAAAAAACCATAGATATAGGTACATTAATTTTATGACAAGGAGTCAAGAACATAAAATGGAGTTGGAAGGACTGGGATCTATATAACTCAGAATTGCCTTGCATATGTGAAACCCTCAGCTTGATCTCCAGCACCACATAAATAAATATTTCTTTAAAAATAAATAAAATGAAGAAAGGAAAATCTCTACAATAGATTGGCAGAAAGTAGATAACTACAAGGGCCAGAGCTACAGTACAGTGGGTAGGGCATTTGACTTGCATACAGTGAACACAGTTTTATTCCATGGCATCTTATATTGTCTCAAAGCATTGATAGGAGTAATTCCTGAGTGCCAATCCAGTAGTAACCCCTGAGCATTGACAGGTGTGACCAACCCAAGAAAGCCAAGAAAAAGGATAACTACATGCAAAGGAATGAAATTGAGGCGCTATCTCATACCACCACTCAGCATGCACAAAAGTTAACTCAAAATGACTTAAAGACATGAATTCCTAAAATAAAGGGAATATATGTATATAATTCCTATATATAAAATATAGGTAATAGGGAATATGTGTTTATATGTATATTTATACCCCAAATAGTTTTTAAGTAAATTTCATTAAGCATTTCATATTAACATGCTAGATTTTTTGGATGAATATCATTATTAACAGAACCAAATAATAGTAGATCTGCTATTGGCAGAGTTTCCTCCGTGTTTTCCATTTAAAATTACACTGTACATTTATGAAATTACAATTTACTATGTAAACATGTATAATTTTCCAGTATAGCTTGCTTATGATTTGATACTTGATTAAGCTGAAAATGATCAAAGTCCACCCTTTGAAACTAAATGGATGATACATATCTAAAAGCACTCATAAATTTTTGCTTTTGAAGCATATCATGACCTTTCAGTGTGAAGCATCCTGTCTTTAGAAATAATGATCTGGTGAGTTCTGCAAGCAAAGCATATTCCCTGCTATATGACTCATGGGGCGAAAAGTCACTCATTACTAGTTACACACCATGTGTCTGCAGAATATAATGGATTTACAAGAAGCATGGTGACCACAGATCTAATTTTAATGAAACTCAAGACATAATTTGAACTGATAGGGACTGAAGTCTGAATATAATATATGCAAAGTTATAGTTACTGCATGACAAGTCAAGGAATATCATTCCCCCAAAATATTCTATTTTTCTGTTAAATTCAATATATAGATACATAATGTTTCCATCAAATAGGTGAATTTATATTAAAGTAATCAGAATAAAGCTTTTGGACACCTGAAAGAAAAATCCAAATTTTCTCCATACCTTGATTTTTTAAAAAGCAGATAATATTACTCATACCTTAATATATAAGGCCAACAGTTATATTTTTGTGCATGTGTATTAACACAAGTTAACAAGCTTTATCAAATCAGAATTCAAACAAGGTTATAGGCCAAATCATAATACAATTATGTTTTTATAATATAAATGATGCATGAATAAAAAATAAGATACATGCAACTTGTGGATGCTTCCAAAAATGATAAAGCTGGGGGGTGGGGTGGCGGTGGATCAGTATATACTGTATGTCCTGGATTTCCTCCCCAGCAGCATACATAAATGCACAAAGATTATTAGGATATTTATATGGAAAAGCACATGCTTACTGAAGATAGTAATCATTTCTGTAATGTGAATGAGACGTGTAATTTGGCTTGATAATATTTAAATAACAAACACTGCTATTCTTGAGACAAACAAGACATAACGTGATAGACCTTGATTTATTTCTATGCTTTCCTTACTCCTGTGTAGCTTCCAGCATGACAAGATTATATCACCTTGTGACACAGAGGTCAAATCAGTATTTGGATATAAGCTTGAGAGACAATTACCAAGAGTCTCAGATCTCTCAATAAAAAAGCTTGTACATGTGAGGTATAAATATGTGACAAAAGTTTTATATATCCTATAGAGAGAAATGATTTGGGAGCAACACCTTTTAAAAACATACACAATCTTCATATTTTATGAATCTAAAAATAAGACTCTTGATCTCATTACCCGTGGAATAAAAAGAAGTAAGAATAAAAAACTGAAGAGTAGGTGAGCTATGCTATGTTGGTGTTTTCCCCCAAAATTTATTATGCAACATATATGTTTACTTACAGAAGGTAAAATGTACTTTTAATGAGAAAAACTACTTAGGAAGCAGAGAAAAAAATGAATAGAATCTGACATTTGGAATTCTGAAAGTCATTTTCACACCCTGTCACAGGTTTAACACTTTGAAGAGGAAATAACTTGAGTTCGGAGTAAGAAAAGGTAAAGCAAATTCACTTTAAAGTGTTTTCTCTTTAATTAAGATCCATTTTTGAGATAAGTTTTGGACAACAGAAAAAGCCTGTCTGATACATCAACTGATATTAAATCTCCTGGGCTTGTTGGGATTCTTTCTTCTGGTTGATTTTAGTGGAAGGATTATATCCAGGCTAGATGTACAGAATGTGTGCTAACCCAGGTGCCTTCTGAGGTGGTGACCTTACCTTCCTCACCCGCATAGGCCAGGATGGACCGTGCTCGGATCTGTTTTCCCTCCGTGGTTTTCCCTGAGCAGGTGTGTGAGCAGGAGGACCAGGCAGACCACATGCTGAGCACACAGTCCTTAGGGCAAGGAGCATCACAGGCGACAGGGATGGGGAAGATGGCATCTCTGCACAGCTGTCTGTCAACTTCTTCTCCTGGGAAAGACATCACCAACACTCTATCATTTAAAATAAATGCAAAATGAGACATCTAAACCAGATGCTGTGCAAATAAGCTAGACTCTAATTTTGCCCTTAATTATAAACAAAGAATGAGTGACTCATATAATAGGCAAATATTAAAGAAATAAAACACATGTGTGTGTATATGTGACATATTATATATGCATGTGTATGTATATAGTTATGCATTACTCATTAGTAACACAGGTGCATTACACATATGTGGATTCCTTTATTATTAGATGATTAGGTGTGTAGATAAACCACAGTAATGAAAGAAATTCTATGCTGCAGATACTGGTCCAAAGTGATATTTATACCTATAGCATCAAGCTTGTAATATATAAAATATGTTCCTATTTTTGTTTCATTATTTGATATAAGAAAGCACAAATAAAATGTCTCTTTCATAGCATGTACTGGTTGTTTTCATGAACAAACTCATATGCAGCTTTAGGTACAAACTGGTTTAGTCCCATTTATTCTGTGACCTTCATTTTCACCAGTATCTTGGTGCCCTGCCTGCCTTTCTTTGTGATATACTGTTCAGCTTTGACCTTTTCTTGATTTGGGTCAAACCAGGTGGTTGTGCATAGGGGCTAGTCCTGGCTCTATACTCAAACAGAAATGTGCTTTTTTATTTTTAAGGTGTTATATCCCTGACATAACAAAGGTCAGGGATGGGATCCCCACAACACTTAACTTTGGTAAGTTCACTCTATCCTCAGTTCACTCTTAAACAGTAGGCTTTGGATCAAGAGCTCCTCTAAGCATTTAATCTTAGCTAATTGTCATCACAACCTAATACCTTGTGACACAGGTATTATATGTATCATGAAGGAGATAGAATGTGAGCAAGTTTAAGTTAACTGTCAAATGGCAGAAATTTTACTGAAGAGGCTAAGATTTAAATTGAGTTCTAACGAATTCTCCAATCTACATTTTCATTGTCATGGTGATAGGGAGAATTTAAGATACTAAGGTGGTTAATGTCTAAACCTTTGTCTAATGCAAAGAAACCAGCACTCCAAGGTAAGACAGTGAAACAATGGCAGACACATATATATATAGTCAGACACCAATATATATAGTCAATCACTATTTAACAATGCTTAAAACAAGGGCAGATAGCAATGCTGATGGAGACAGGTGAAAAGGGCAAAGACTTTCTGAGGAAGTTATACAATCAAGATGTGATTTTATTATTTATTTATTTATCCATTCATTCATTCATTTATCTATTTATTTATTTTTTGTTTTTTTGGGTCACACCAGGCAATTCTCAGGGGTTTCTCCTGGCTCTGCACTCAGGAATTACTCCTAGCAGTGCTCAGGGGACCATATGGGATGCCAGGGATCGAA
The DNA here is from genome assembly GCA_021461705.1 of Cryptotis parvus. Lineage (NCBI taxonomy): Eukaryota > Metazoa > Chordata > Mammalia > Eulipotyphla > Soricidae > Cryptotis > Cryptotis parvus. The sequence goes on from JAJIBD010004060.1 coordinate 57,694, forward strand.
CCTGGGCTGGCATGCGCAGGCATGGGCTGGCCGCATGCAAGGCAAACTCCCTACCCGCTGGGCTATCGCTCTGGCCTCCCCAAGAGGTGATTTTAAAACTTACATTGTTACCAGTCTTAAAGTATCCCTAAAGTATCAAGACCAGAAGTATTTGTGGATATTGGAACTGAGCCTGGTAAGATTTTATCTGGAGCTAGAATTGGCCCAGAGAAGGCTGGATCCCCTGAGGAAAGGTAACACTTTACAAACAAAAGACTGTTATATGAATCTGAAAGCCCACCAAAAGTTCAAAGTTCATGACTCTAGCAACAGAGTCCTAGAAATACTAAAATATCTGAAGCAGGCCAGTTTGTGAAAAATCCTGTAAAACCTGCTTTGCAAAGGCAAGCATTACACACCCTCTTTAGTTTGGCCTGCATCTCAACTTAATGTGTCATTCCTTCCCTTTTTTGGGGGCAGGTACCCTAGGCTCCCTCCCTCTGGAGAAACCAATAGTCTCTTCTAAAGACATTGTACTCTACCTCTCTTTTAATATTTCCAAGATAAAGTAATTTTATTTCACTATCTTTTGCTTCCCCCTGGCCTGAGGTTGAGGATAAATCTGGGAAACCAGGAGTAGGGAGATAAGGATTGACTTTCCTTTCTCTGTAGAAAGCAATCACTGGCTCCTGCCTAGGGTCATGGTTCTAGAAGAATCCGGGGTGAGAGGGACTACTTCCATTCTGCAGACCTGAGGTTTGCTTGAGGACTGCCTTGTGAGGCTGGTGGGACTTTAGGGTCCATGCTGTGCAGGTGTTTGAGGCAGACTTTACCTGTCTTAACCCACCTACTCCCACCCTCACCCAGAAAGCTGCCCTAGAGAGAGACAGAAGCTTCAGGAGAATAAAGAGAGTATGTCCATGTCCTCTCAACTCACTCCCTTGGAGCTACTAGTTTCCGGGGTCCTACTTCTGCTATGACATCAGTTCCAAAGGGCAAATCCATTGCATAGGTATAGAGTAGATTATGCCAAATCCATTGCCTAGGTATGATTACTACCCTAGGTATAGAGTAGATTACACCTAGGTATAGAGAAGGTTATGCCAGGTAAATACAGTTGTGCTCTGTGGCATCTATACACACAATGACACTTTCTCAATATATCTGCATCAATAAATAATGAGAATCAATGGCTTTATAGTTGAGTTGTAACCATGCACGTGTACACACACATTAACTTTGTTTCTTGTATTGGGGCCACACTAAGTTGTTCTTTGGCCTTACTTCTGGCTCTGTGCTTAGGTATCACCCCTGGCACTGCTCAAGAGAACAAATGTGGTACTAGGGATCCAACCTGGGTTGGCTACTTGCAAGGCAAACAACCCTGCCCACAGTACTATCATTCCAATCCTCCCAAAGTCATAATATATTTTTATAGTAATTGAATGAGCAATAATTGATCTATGAGAATATAGAATCATTAAGCATTTTAGCATTGCTCTTTTAATGGATGATGCTAACCAACTCAGCTAAATTACCAGTAATTGGCATCTTTAGAAACTGCTCTATTTAGGTGTTTGGGTATATTGACTGGAAAACATCAGGCAATGGATAGATGGATGGATGGATGGATGGATGGATGGATGGATGGATGGATGGATGGATGGATGGATGGATGGATGGATGGATGGATGGATGGATGGATGGATGGATGGTTGGATGGATGGTCTGTCTGGCTGTCTGGATGGATGGATGGATGGATGGATGATGATGGATGGATGGATGGATGGATGGTTGGATTGATGGATAGATAAGATAAACACACTCAGAAGTTGTCAGAGACAACTTCATAGTTTGTCATCTCCAAACACACTAAGGTACTTTGTTTACATGAGCTGTAAAAAGATCACCTTTTCTTACAAAAGCATGTTTTTATGTTGAAAAGAATTGCTTTGTATGAAGATATAGAAGATATGTAATAATAAATTAAACATGGTGTTTGTCCAAATATTAAATTCATTTATAACTTTTTATATTGAGAAATGGAAATGTTGCTGCCTGCCACTTAGAAATCCCATTATTTTCATATCAGCTGCCCTACTGTTAGGACATTTTCAACTACCATATGCCCCCATTATAGAACCATTTGAGAAGTTGATTATCTGCATGTGCACCCATAAATCTGGACAGACACATCTGATTATCATTAGAGTGAATAATGTGTTCTACAACTCAAACAGGCACAAGCCAATGCAACCTGCTTTTCTTTTCTTTAGTCTCTCTGAGAACAGCATATTAACTAGATTTTGAATATGATGTCATAAGCAGTAAGAATTCTTTTCACATGTTTCTCTGTATATAATCACATATATGTGTATTTGCATACATTTACCAACATAAAAATTTCAAAGGACTGCTTTGCATTTGTATAACTTGCATTTTTTTTCCATTCAATAAGCTCTAGACATTTTAACTAAATCTGCAAGACATATATCCTATACAAAATATGCAACACAATACTAAGTTAATAAAATGTTTTTTTGCAATTACATATTACATCTTACTTCAAACATTCACTGGTGAATATCTAATTTAAACTTTTTTTGTAATATATATGCAAAATACAAGATAAAAAATTAAAGTATCAGATTTTTATTTGTTTATTTTTTGGCACTCCTGGTGTGCTCAGGGCTTACTCCCAACTCCTGTGCTTGAGATCACACCTGGTGACCCTGGTGACCTCAGGAAATCATATGGGTGCAAGATTGAAACCAGGTCAATTGCATGCAAGAAAAGCACCCTACTTTGCTTAGTGTGTTTATAACTCTGGCCCCTAAATTATGGGCTTATTTATTTTATGGACTCAAAAACAGATGTATTGATTCCCTCCATTTTAATTATCATTTTCTCCAAAACAATTGGGATTATGATTTTAATATTTTATTATGTATATCAACTTAAAGATATATTTTGATATCTTTAGGATAACCCCTGATTTCTACTTCTTTGGCTTATTTTTGTGAATACCACATACTCTTTTTATAAACTTTTCTAAAAAAGCTCCTCTTATTTTACTGTGTTTTATACCATCAGGAAAAGAAATTGAACATCTGTTTGATGTAACTACAATAAAAACTCACAAAAATTTATATAGAAATAAAACAAACTGAGAACAAAGGATAGTTTTTTTTCCTCCCTGGAAAAAGTATGTACAAAAAGCTCAGTGCATTCATTGTGATATATCACATTTTATGTAAGAAGTATAATATAAAAGATAAACCTAGGTTTGTCAGGTAGTTTTTACAGCTTCAGAATTTTCAGTCTTGGAAACCAAGTCAGCATCATGTTAATACATTAAAATTAATGAACTGTATTTTAATGTTAGTCACATGCATGTTTAACTTGATTTTCTTGACATTTCTTACATTATTCTGATTTATTTAAAAAATAGAAACTTGGAGATTTTTATGTTTAATTTTTAACAATTAATCACTGTATCACTGTCCTCCCATTCAGCATTGATTTGCTAGAGCAGGCACCAGTAACATCTCCATATGACCTGTCTCATGCAAGTAGAGCCCAAGGGCACCTGCTTGCTCCAGGAACATAAAGAACCTCAAAACCATTCCATCAGGTCATGGGAATAAGGTCTATAATTGTACTGGTATCTGGCATATCAAATACGACACGGGTAGCTTGCCAGGCACTGCCGTGCGGGTAGCATACTCTTGTAGTCATCTCAAAATCCAGCATTTATTGATGAACTGCGTTGCCGCTAGCGGCTGCTGCCCGGGCTGTGATAGGCTGGTCTGCTGGGTGGAGTTCTGACGAGGAGGAAGTCCAGATGTGGAAAATGGAGGTACTCATGGAGGACCTCATGTGGGGATCATCTGGCTTGTTGTGAGGCTCTGCTGGGGTGGCGGGCCAGGGCTAGAACCTGCCATCCCTCCCGGGCGCCTCATGAGCAGCTGGGCACAGTGAGAGCCAGTAGCAGCTCTGCCCCATGTCTGTCTCTGGATCAACATACCAAGGCCGGATTAAAAAGACTGCAGCAGGGTGGATCTCGATGATTGTTATTAGTCTATTAACAATTAATAGACTAGTAAAATCTCCTTCAAAAAGAATTTCAAATTCAAAACTCCTTAATATAAAACAACTGCGAAGAGTGAACACAAGGGGAGAAAATTAAAATAGAGGGACAATGAAACAGCCAAGATTAAAAAGACTAGGTAGTAAGATTTTTGATTCTAATTTCTCCTGCCAGACCTATAAATAGCTATTGTAACTCTGTAAGTTATTTTTTAGTTGTTGATACCTTTTTAGTTTTCAGGAATAACCTTTCAAATTCATCTTGTCACTTGATAATAAAAGTACTTATTTACACATCCAATTTATTGCTTAAGAATAAAGTTTTCTAGGGGAAGAAAGTGAAGTCCTAGAAGTGCCTGGATATTTTTTCTAGTAAGCATTTATATGAAGCCATTTTATCTGAACTTTATAACAATTATAAGATACATAGGTGCAGAATCACCAACATTCTTGAAGTTAAAATCTTATTTTTCTTCCTTCTTCTTCTTTCAGAGAAGCCATTTATATCTTCATCTAAATGGTGTATTTCAAAATCACTATTAATTCCTGAACTTTCGCTGATATTACATATAAGTGGTAAACCCTATTTTGTCAGTGTTTCAGTTTCTCTTGACTCCACGTTCTTTCACTCTGTGATGCTTTTCTAATTCTCTTGTGATTATTTTATTTCCTTTGAAGTCTATTCTTCAATGTGGTTTTTTATTTCCGCTTCAGTCTGTCATTCATATCTACCCCAAGGACATGTTTCTAGAATGGAAACATGGAACTGTGCTCTCCTGAATTCCTATGAACTGAAGTCCAAATTCTTTACCAGGGCATAAAAAAATTCATCTTTGGTCTTTGTTTCATGCTTCTAAGTCTATTCCTGGAAAACTACTTGCTTTTCTAGTCATCAACACTCTGCTTTCTTACCGTTTCACACTGCTCACCCTGTCTGATAGCCTCAACTACTTGCCAATTTATACTTTAGGACTAAGTTTTCATCCTCTGAGACTCTTTTCTGACTTTGACAACCACTGTTTAGGGGAGGCATAAGACGGAAAGAGGTGAATTTGGGACACTCCCATAGGGCTTACTCCTGACACTGTGCTTAGGTATCATACCTGGTGGTGATTAGGGACCATATGTGTTGCCAGTGATTGAACAGGGTCAGCAAGTGCCTAACCCCAGTAGTATCATTCTCCCCACCCCATACCATTTATTGTTGCATATTTATTCACTTTTATATCCATTAGTACACAAGAACTCTCTGAGCAGAGATTTTGCCTCATTCAATATCTTTGTATCAAAAGTCATATTAATTTGTCACTTAAGAGTTTTATGAAAAATGTTTGCTGTAGGCAGAAAATGAATTTGAAATTTCATAACATATATTGCCTTTACTAAAAACAGCAACACACATACACACAAATCACTGGTATGCATTTTTTCCAATTTTGAGTTTATAGAAACTGATGGAGATAATCTTGATATTGTTTTCAGCTTGACTAAACTTCCAGACAAGACCTTGTCTACTTAGAACATTTTTTATAGAAAACTTGGAATAATAAATTCTTACTCTGCACTGGTCAAATTTATGTAGAACTTTTCCTAGCCCTCTTGCCTATTTTATACTCAGAAAATATTTTTTCTCATGCTTCTGGGAGTCATTTCTTTGACAAGGAATTATTCAAGGGAAATGCCATGATCGCCCCACTCTCTCTGTAGAATGGTAGGTATTTCATTTTTGTGTTCTTTTTTTCAAAACCAATCACTAATTATCCAACACAGATGGCCTAATCACAGAGAAAAATATTTGCAAACTTAGAAGTAAATCAATATTTCAACTCATCCCATTGATCAACCTCTCCTCTAATATTCTCTGTTATTTTTCCCATTAACTCATCATGCTTATTTAAAAAAGAAAATGCAGTCCTCCAACCCACATATTCCTGTCTTTTGTTTCTATGGAGTCTAGTATCTATGATAATAATATTTCATAAAATATTCTTATTTTTCCATACCTGGAAAATAAGGAGGCTGCATTTTCTTTTTAAATCACCTGATTTTATGTATATTTAATGATATTAAACATTCTAGCCCTGGCCTGCCACCCCAGCAGAGCCTCCAACAGAAGCCAGACAATCCCCACTCCATGAGGGCAGCCATTTTCCACATCCGGACATCCCTCTGCCAGAACTCCACCCAGCAGAAGAGCCTATCACAGCCCGGATCAAGTAGCCACTTGCAGCCGTGTGGTTCATCAATAAATGCTGAAGATCAGAGGTGACTACAAGAGTATAGCACCTGCACGGCAGAGCCTGGCAAGATACCAGTGTCATATTTGATATGCCAAATACCAGTAACAATTATAGACCTCATTCCCATGACCTGATGGAATGGTTTGAGGCTCTTTATGTTCCTGGAGCAAGCAGATGCCTTTAAACTCTACTAGATAGGACATATGGAAATGTTACTGGTACCTGCTCAAGCAAATTGATGATTAACGGGAAGACAGTGATACAGTGATTACTTATTTTATGATTTTGGTGCAATTTTTATTTATGATTAAATCAATTTACATCAGATTTGTAACAAATATTACTGTGAGCTTCATCTTTTCTCTTCTCTCTTTTCACTAACTCACTCTTTCTGTCACCTATAGGCTTTAAATACCATTAAGAAATCGAGAGTTTTCATACTATGACTTAGCTATATTAAAGTTTTCATTAAATGAAGGGACCAGAGAGATAGTACAGTGGGTAGGGCTCTTAGTTTGCACAAAACCAACCTGGATTCAATTACTAGCATCCTATATGGTCCCCCCAAACTCCACCAGGAATAATTGTTAAGTTAGGTACAAAAATATTCCCTGAGTACTGCCAGAAGTGGCCGCAAACAATAGCAACAGCAAAAATCTATGCCACACTAAAAGGTTACTATTATGCTCTCTTTCTTTTCAATTTTTCTTTCTTTTGTTATCTCAACTATCTCTGCTTTTATTTTTTTTAGTGATGGGAATAATCAGGTGATTCTGAGTTAAAAATACTTCCTTTCTAACTATAACCCAAGTGGAGCCAATCCACAAAACTTTTAACTTAATTTTTGCAGAAAAAAAATTCATTCCAACAAAGATAATATTACTTGAAGACTATATTGCACTAAGTTAGACCATAACTTTGCATTTTCTTGCTTCACTGAATTGAAGATATTCACATCTAGTGATCAGTCCTTAGAAAACAACACTCTAGTATGATTTTTTCTTAACATTTCAGTTAAGGATTTCTCTTGGAATTATGCAGAAAAAAGAAAAGAAACAAACCCAACAACTGTGCTTATATTCTGCAGGGATAATTCTGACTTCAGCACATGTCTAACATCAACTAGTGAGGAAACTCTTCTTTCTTTCTTTTTCTTTCTTTTCTTTCTTTCTTTCTTTCTTTCTTTCTTTCTTTCTTTCTTTCTTTCTTTCTTTCTTTCTTTCTTTCTTTCTTTCTTTCTTTCTTTCTTTCTTTTTTCTTTCTTTTTCTTTCTTTCTTTCTTTCTTTCTTTCTTTCTTTCTTTCTTTTTCTTTCTTCCTTCCTTCCTTCCCTTCCTTCCTTCCTTCCTTCCTTCCTTCCTTCCTTCCTTCCTTCCTTCCTTCCTTCCTTCCTTCCTTCCTTCCTTCCTTCCTTCCTTTCTCTCTCTCTTTCTTTCTTTCTTTCTTTCTTTCTTTCTTTCTCTCTCTCTCTCTCTCTCCCTCCCTCCCTCCCTTCCTTCCTTCCTTCCTCCCTCCCTTCCTTCCTTCCACCCTTCCTTCCTTCCTTCCTTCCTTCCTTCCTTCCTTCCTTCCTTCCTTCCTTCCTCCTTCCTCCTTCCTTCCTTCCCTTCCTTCCTTCCTTCCTTCCTTCCTTCCTTCCTTCCTTCCTTCCTTCCTTCCTTCCTTCCTTTCCTTCCTTCCTTCCTTCCTTCCTCCCTCCCCTCCTTCCTTCCTTCCTTCCTTCCTTCCTTCCTTCCTTCCTTCCTTCCTTCTTTCTTTCTTTTTTTTATTTTTATATTTTGAGGCAGTACACCTGTTTTGCTCAGGGATTACTTACTTCTGGCTCTATGTTCAGAGGTCACTACTGGTGGTTCTTGGGGAATTATATTGGGTGCCAGGAATGAACATATGTTGGCAGCATGCAAGGCAAGTACCTTACCTCTGTACTCTCTCTAGCCCCTCATATGGTAAATTTTTTCAATGTGCTTTCTAGGTGTGCAATATGCATATAACTAAAAGCACTTGTATATTGGAAAGCACTCATAAAATGTGCTTTTCTAAACTTCATTGTACTGAAATTAAGACTTGAATTTTGTTGTCCTTGTTTGTCTGCCAAAGTCCCAAATTATCTTGCTTTGTTTATTTTCACTGAGTAAAAAGAAAACTGACATGCATGTGAAAGTGTTATAAAAACTCTAGAAAACTTATAAACTACATTTATCTCTCTTATTAGTTGATATTAAATAAACCTTTGGATTTCCATATATTTATTTCATAGTTTCATTTTTTGCACAGTTCTGTGTGATATTCTTATTACATAAGTTTTTGAGTTGAATTTATCTAATATGCAATTTATATGCCCACCAAACTTACTTTTTTAATAACTACTAGTTAACTGTGTTCAAATTCTCGATCATTTATCAATTCTGTACTCTTGATACAATAATTTAATGATACTCAGATTTAGTTTATATTATTCAAAATAGAAGTTAATAGCACTCATGTTAATATTTTACATGTTAAATAAGACAAAATGTGTTTAATGAATTGTCTAGCTCAATGTATGACATATAATTGAAACGTACTTTCTACTGCAAAAATATCTTTTCTATTTTCATCACTGTATGCCAGTAAAGTTGATTACCCCTCCCATTCCATGATGGAGGAGGGGGAACTTCCAGGCTAAGCATTTCTCTGTCTCAGGCAGCTTGCACTAAAGTGACCATTTGTTTTTTCTAATCCTGTTAGGAAAATACAGAAGGGAGTACAGAGGGAAGAAATAGGCTTGAAGAATGGTGCTATAAAAACTCCATTGACCCAGATTTATTTAACAGATTAATAATTAAATTTTCATTTTGCTTTTTTATCACAGTGGTCATAATGTGAAAAAATAAAGACAATCTAGAAATAATTACATTAAAATTTTTAAATGTACTTTTTGGGGTGTCTTGTTGATGTTTAGGAACTATTTTGGTTCTGTATTTGGGGATTGCTCCTCACAGTTTTCAGAGAACCATGTGGTACAGGGGAATCAAACTTGGACCCTCCTGCACAAAACATGTGCTAAACCTGTTGAACTATATGTTCAGTCCCTGGAAAATAATTTTATATAATTAAAAATTATAAAGCATATTTTGAAGGGGGTAGTAAACCTACAATAGCTAAGATAGAGTCAAAGAATCAATTTTATTAGGTATGAAATACAGTGCATCCAATGTAGTGGGGAAGGTGGTAGCCTGCATTTAGCTGACATGGATTCAATTGTCAGCACATATGCTCTTCTCATCCCACCAGGAGTGATTCCTGAGAAGAGCCAGGAGTAGCTGCAAGAACCACTGGGTTGGTGCAACATCCCTTCCAAAAAAAAGTATGGTGAAATAAGCAAACTCTCCAGATTATAAATTTCAGCAGTGTTTTCAATAATTACACTCCATTGATTAAAGAAAACAATACCAAAAATAAACAAGTGGGACAGCATCAACTAAAAGACTTCATGCGGCAAAACAAGCTCAAGTATGAAATAAAAATCACCTTAGTCAGTGCAGGAAATATTTTTTACATTATGAGGTAATGAGTTAAATTTCAAGGCATACAAATCATTCACAAAGCTCATCAACAATAAAATAACTCCATCAAAAATTGGGGAAAGGGAGATTAACACACAATTCCTAAAAGAGGATATTAGTTTGGCTAATAGGCATATGGAAAATATCAGTCCTCATTGGTTATCAGGGAAACGCAAATCAAAACCACAATGACATATCATCTACACCAGTGAAATGGTCTTTATGCAACAACTAGGAAAAAAAAAGTATTATCAGGAATTTGATAAAAAAAATCTTTTCTTTTTTTCTCTCTTGCTCCCTCTTAGATAACACACACACACACACACACACACACACACATCCTTAAACTTTAATCTTAAATTTTTCTCCAATCTGAAAAAACAATTTATGACTGTGTTTCAATGACCATTTATATGCTAATTTGCTTAAAAATAAAAATTATGGGCTTCGAGAGAAATTTCAGAGCTAAAGTTCTTGTTTTTAAATGTAGGTGACTCCATTTAATTTGCATCAGAGCGTATGGTCCTCTTTGCAACACCAGCAGTGATCCTTGGGAGGAGCTGTCCCTCCCGAAAAAATAAAAATTAAAATTTAATGCTGTTCAAATTGATTATAATGTACAAGGTGAAAGAAGAAACATGATACGTTTTTAGTATCTACAATATGCTAAACAATTGATCACGTAATTCAAGAGGTAAATATTTTAAAATCCACAGTTTTACAGGGCCAGAATTTTACAGCACAGATTGCTGGAGATCATGATTTGCACTCATGAGACCTTAAGTTCAATTCCTGGTACCACATGGGCCCCTTAGCACTGCATGACAAGTATTTCCAGGTCCCAGAGTACTACTGGAAAGGCCTCATGCCAAAATAGAATTACAAAATTATAATTTTAAAATTTATAAAATGTAATTATATTTTACATCATTTAAAATAGAAGAATAACAACTAAGCACCACATCCCCCAATCATCAGTTCCTTAGTTTCAGAGGAAGAATTTCAAGCCATATTTTGGGATTCTAAAGTTTTGAGTACATTGCTTGGATAATTTTCAGGTATAGGAATTTAGCATGTGCTAATGGGGACAGAGCCATTGTACAATGGATAGGGAATTTTCCTTGCATGCGGCAGACCTCAGTTATCTCAAGCCATGCCAGCAGTAATTCCTAAGTGTACAGCCAAGAGCACCCCCCTCATTTTTGCCCGGTGTGATCCCAAAATAAGCAAACAAAATGTTTAGTGCATACTTGATAAAGTTGACAAATAGGGTACAGATGATAGCTCAAAGAGCTGCAAGACATGCTTTGCATGTGAAAGTCTAGAGTTTGATCCCAGCATTTCATGGTCCCCAGTCCTATCAGGAGTGCCCTCTGAGGCCTCGCTGGTAGTAGGAGCTGTCCCCATCTACACTGAATGTTATCTAAAATCCATTAAAAAAAAACTCCCCACTCCAAACAGAAGTCCATGTAAAATTAATGAACTTATACTTACCTAAATAGTTATACTATAACATTTTTTTCCATGGGGTGGGGGCTGGGGTTGTCTCCAAAGGGGTGCTCAGAACAAGTTTTAGTCTCTCAGCTTTGTAGTTTCATCTAGGGCTGAAAATGTGGTGGTGCTACTCAGACCTTGTGGTGCTGGGGATTACAGGTCACACTCTATAGTGGGGGTTTTGAGAAACAACAGGCCAGTGATTGCTCATGCGACCATGTTCTGGAGAATAAAGCAGATTTTTCATATAAAACATGTATGCATTCATCCCGCACTCTCTCTCTCTGGCCTCAAAATAATTTCAAAAACACACTTTTGCTTTTTCTTTCAGAACATAATAATATCATCTTATGACACAATTTAGGAATCACAGCAGTGTATAACTTTGGGGAATCAAATTGCAGATGTGACTATTCACAAATGAATATTTAATTTATTTAGGGGGCAACTGGGGGCTCATTCTTCTATTCAGTGTAATGGTGACATTTCTGTTATGTTTTTATGAGCCACTTGACCTTTGATACATTTCTTTTCAAGCATGCTGCTTGATAAATTTCCAGGAAAGAACATTTATGTGCAGGTTTAAAAAACAAAATGATCAAAATAACTCCCGAGTTACAAATCAATGCTTTTTGTGATAGAATTGATATGATTTATGATTTCACTATTTTCTTCTTTTAAAAGTATATAAATATATATATTAATATTATTCCTTTGCAATATTTGTTTCAGCACATGTATAATGATGACAAAGGAAGGTAGAAAGAAGGCCATCATCTGTTAAATGCTTTCTAGGGAAAAAAAATCAAACCAAGATGTTGTTGCAGGAAGAGTGGAGGGCCCCTAAAGATGTGTATTTGGAAAAGACAGTCTGGAACCCAAACCAGCAGAAAAGAATGCTTTCTTTCTCTGGTTCAGCATACCTGGGCGGATTGAAAAAAAAAAACTGCTGCAGGGTGGGTGTCAATGATCCAGCCGTGATAGTCTGGTCTGCTGGGTGGAGTTGTGACCAGAGGGAAGTCTGGATGTGGAAAATGGCAGCCTCCATGGAGTGGCAGGTCATCTGGCTTGTTGTGAGGCTCTGCTGGAGTGGCAGGCCAGGGCTAGGAACCCGCCATGCCTCCCGGGAGCCTCATTAGTGTTTGGGCACAGGGAGAGCAAATAGCAGTTCTGTCCCATGTCTGAGAGTCTCTGGTTCAGCATACCTGGGCCGGATTGAAAAAAAAAAAAACTGCTGCAGGGTGGGTGTCGATGGATGATCCGGGCTTTAAGGTTACCTCTCAGGTAACCTTAAATATGCAGAATTCCAGGCTCAGACCATTATCTAGGAGACAGACTCAAAAAAGCTAGAACAAAGACCACACTAGGAATATCAAAAGAAGAAAACCAACAGCTCCAAAATCTGCCCCATAGCAACAGATTTTAGGGTAAGTTTTGTAAAACTGTTAAAAAAACTGTTTATAAGGACAAAAGGCACATTTCTTCCCATTTGAGGTTCCCTGCTGCTCTGCTTGAAGTACTCTCTTTCATTTACTTTTTAGCACACAGTCTTTTATCTTAGGACTTGGCCTGCATCTTTGCTGAAGATGTGTACTGATAGATCAGTGACCTCAGCTGGCTCAGAGAGACAGAGACAAGTAAAAGTGAAGGAAATAGAGAAGTCTATTGGGGTGCTCTCTCTGACGGACCTAATGGCCTCTGGTGAGGCTGGGGTAGAGCCACCATGGGAGAGACTGAGTGGAATTTTTAAAAGCTCTTGGGGTTAAGGGAGGTGGGGAAGGGAAGCAAGACTGGTGGAACAGGTGCTTTAGGTCTGGCTCCTGTTATCTGTAGGAGGGTCAATGTGGAGAAACATAGAATGTGGCCTGGTATCTTTTTTGGCGCCAGGTGGTCCATGAGTCCTCCTGTCTTCCATGCTGAGGGCAATGTGATCTCTGATTCGGGAATGTTGTTGTCCCATTAGCTGATAGCTGTTTGGTCCTAGTTGCCATTTTGTCGCTTTGAATTTCACATGCGTGTACTTTACTCTCTCTACTTAGGAGAAGCCTGCATTCTCTCTTGGGCTCAAAACATCTTTTTCTTTCCCACCATGTTTTCCAAATAAACTTTTTCAAATAAGCTTACTTGAATATTGTTCTTCCTGAAATTCTTTTCTGGTTTACGACAGAGTAGAGTTTACACTGCTTTTACTTCTTTGTCCAGAGAAAATTCCTTGCTCTAGGCCCGACTTTCAAGGTTCCCTGAGAAACTACCCAGCCAATTAGAACTTGGATGCAGTCTGATACTGTTGTGCAGTGCTTGGGAGGCATAAGGATTGGACCATGCAGGGGACCACAGTAAACTTTCATCAGTCCTCAATCTCTCAGGCACTTGCTGATAAAAGAGATGGGAAAAGAGGAATGCAGCAAAGAAGGTCAGATTCTCATTGAAAATGCAGGAACTGGGGCCAGATGAGGCTAACAGTGCTGGGACAAACCAGAGGCACTGGAACACCACAGATTAAAAAAAAACTTCAGAAGATCAGAAGACCCAAAATAAATTTTGAAAAAACACCAAAAAGTACAAGCACTTTTATTTTTGAAACACCTTAGCAATTTACTCTTACATACACAAGAATGGACTCAGGTTTAATAGAAATGCTCGGAAGACCAACTTTTGCAAAAACAAGCTGCACAAAAATACATTTTCTGGTATCTTCTACATCTGAACTTGGGATGTGTAAATCTTTTCTTTACTTTATGGGGTGCCCTCTGTTGCGGAGCTCCAGAGAGGGACCTCAAGTGCTGCTTGATGGCTGCCTTGGGGTACCTGGTCTAAGCCAGTATCTAAGCTGTACATATAGGAATGGCTAATGGCTGGCTTTCACTTGTCCTAATCACCAACAGGTACTTCCCAGGAAGACCCTTATATTGACCAGGTAAGCAAGCTCTTTCTCTTTCTCTCTCTCTCTCTTTCTCTCCACACACTCTACCCCATCTCCTTCTCTCTCCCTCTTTGTCTGTCTCTCCTGTTACTACTGAATATAACCCACACCACCCCCAATTTTCTGTTGAAGTCAATAATAGAAACTACAAAATCTCTCTGGTCTCCCTCTCTCTGTTTCTCCATGTTACTACTGCAGCTAATCCACTCGTCAACAATTAATAGCTGAAGTCAACATTAAAACACTAGAAAATCTCTCTGTTTAGGGATGGTTGGAAACACTGAGAGGTCCTCTTATCTTTTCTTAAATGGTAAGAGGATGAAAATTATAACCTTAAATCTCTCAGCAATTATACTGTAATAGATCCTCAATCTCTAAGTGAACTTATTGATCAGTCCGGCACCCACCAGTCTGTAATACATCATTTCTAAAAACATTATTCCACATTCTCTTTTTCTACTATAAAGTAGGCAACAACTTCATAAAAAAGCTGACTACACATTCTCACCACCAGCAAATGAAGGTCTTTTACCCCCCCACATTCATGGTAACACTAGTTATTTGTTTTTCTTTCTCCTTCTTTATTTGATTGTTTTGTATTTTGGATCATACCCCTGAGGAACTCAAGGATACTCCTGCTTCTGAGCCAGTTGGTCAGCTTGAGAGACTAGCTGGAATGCTGTGGATAGACCCTGGGCCAGCCATATGCAAAGGAAAGTACACTACTTGTTTTACTGGACCCTATCTGTTCGTTTGTCTTTGAGATGTGTGATACTTTCACTGATGTGAGATCATATGCCATTGTTTTGTTTCATATGCAATTTCCTGATGACAAATGATGCAGAGTAATTTCTCCATACATATAGTTGACCATGCATTCTTTAAGAAAGTTTTGGAAAACCATTTTCTCCCATATTTTGGATGGGGACTGGTTGTTGTTTCCTTGCGAAGTTCTACCAGTGTTTTATATAACTTGGTTATTTACCATTTGTCAGATAAGTAGTGGGCTAATATTCTTTACTAGTCTGTGGTATGTGTGTCTTTTTATTCTGGTCATCATTTCATTTGCAATGTTGACACTTCTTAGTTTGATGTAGTCCTGTTTATCTTTGCTTCAGTTTGTTGACCTGTGGCATTTAATAATTGAAGGTATCTTTTAGATTCAATGTTATAAATTGTCCTACCTATGTTTTTTTCTCGATATATTTATGTGTTCAGTTATAATATCAAGATCTTTAATCCACTTTGATTTGACCATTATGCATGGTGATAGGAAAGGACATGATTTTTTTTTTTGCGTGGCTGATCATTTATCCTAAATCTTTTGTTGAAAGGCATTTCCTTGCTTGACTTTATACTTTTTGCACCTTTATTGAAAATTAATCAACTGTTCCAGTCATTTTGGAAAATAATATGTCATTTATCAAAAAACCCAAGATCTGAGCTTCTATATGACTTAGCAATTCAACTTTTTTGGCATCTATCCTCAGGATCCAAATATTTGATTCAGTAAAGGCAGTTGTATTCCTATGTTCATTGCAAGCACTATTCACAGTAGCCCAAACACAGAAATAAAGTTTACAAGAACAGATGACTGGAAAAGAAACTATAGTCCTTGGCTCACAAAAAGTTGAAATTGATGCAATTTACTGCTACTGGGATGGATCTGTAGAGTACCATGCTGAGTAAAAGTCAGAAAGGAAGGACAGACACAGACTCATCTCTCATATGCAGGCTATAAAGAAACATGGTTAGTGTATAGCAATTGATTAAAGGCAGCAGAAACTGAGAACTGGTCTTCAGCAGAAGCCTTACAAATAAAAGGGATGGGAATATATAGAACGAGTAGGAAACACTGGAGTAATGGTGGAGGCAAACAGACAGCTAATGAAGGGTAAATGCTGGGTTGTTTTATGCATACAACTGCACATTAACAAAGTTTTGTAAACCACAATGACTAAAATAAAAATAAACAAAATGAGCAAAACCCTTTTTAATTGCAGTTTAGACTCAATTATTGCTTTTATTTTTTATTAACCATACCCAGTGATACTTAGTGGTTACTACTGGATTTGCACTCAAGAGTTACCCTTGGTGATGAGTGGGGGACCATATGGGATTCAGGAGATTGAATCCAGGTCATTTGTGTTCAAAGATAATGCCCTACTGTCTGTATTATTGATCCACCTCAGACATTGTTGTTGCTTTGAAGATGAGTCAGCCATCTTCTAAGCCGTTGTAAATAAAGTTATTCACCTGACTGTCTGTTATTTGGCTATTGGCAGGCAATGGAAACAATCTTGTTTACCATACCATCCATTCTCCCATCTGTCCCAACAATACCATTTTGGGGAGCCATTTAGATCACTGACTTCAGAAATTGAATCAAAAACTTTCGAGAGGCATTATCCTTATATGCTTAAAGAAACAAAACAAAATAACTGGATAATAAAATTATGAATATAAATAAGCAGCAGTTATACATGTGAATCCATTATTTTAAAATCAACTTATAGAGCCAGAGCAAACATATAGTGGGTAGACACTTGCCTGCATGTGACTTGGGTTTAATACCTGGTGCCTTGGTACTCTGTATGGTAACCCAAGCTCTCCAAGAGTGACCCTTTAGCCTTAAGGGCAAATCCAGAAATAAGTCCTGAGCACCACCAGATTTATTCCTATCCCCAATGGGCAAACAATCAACTTATATACCAGGGAAATCATGACCAAAATCACTTATAAACTTGTAGCATTTTTATTCCCAAATCTATTCAACTGTAAACAGTCTGAATGATCAAAAACATAAAATCATTTGCATACCTTTTATAAATTATACTTCAGTATTGTGTGCAGAGATAGCTCTCTCTATAATCCATTAAAATCAAAATCATGATTGAACTAGAGAAATATTAAACAGTGCTTGAATCACACATGAATCCAAAAGAACTTCAAGCTTTACTATTAGATCAAACAAGGATGAAGATGCAGGTAGAATAAGTTCTGCAACTAAAGTATTAAGACTTTTTGAAGTCTTTATCCTGAGGGCAGGAATAATAAGTGACTATGCCTGGGTTTGGATGGACTAACAATGCCTGAGGGAATAAGAAATGAGATGAAATACACATAATCAAAATAATAAGGGATTTGAAGAGTTAAGATTTTTTAGACAAGTTAAGTTACTGGGGCATGAATGTAAAGAATAAAAATAGAAACCCAAACAAAACAGTCTTGTCAGCTATTCTGAATCTAATTTTTTTCAAGTAACAAATTCAATAGTTGGTCAAAAGTACAAAGAAACTGTATATTTTACATCGTTATTATGATCCTGATTTTTTGGTCTTACGAACATGAATATAAAATCAGAATATAGAACAAATAATTGCTAACATTTGTGGGTGTTGTTAAGAGCTAGAAGAATAGCTACTAAGAATTTTGAAGGTTTTAACTAACATACTTATTTAATAACATTGTAGGATAGACAAGACTAGTATAATTATTTCCATTAGATATCAAGGTCAGAAAGTTCATTACTACTCCTCACATAGTCACTGTGTTATCTCTCTTATTAATGAAAATAATATAGGTTGATATACTTCTCTATCCTTTCTAGTTATTCAACAGAATATGGTCAAGGGCATATAATCAGAGACGTGTGGAAGAAAAATGTGGGACAGATCTAGCTTCCAGGTTTTGGAAATGAGGTTCTTAAAAAATAAAGAATTGCCCAAGGTCTCATATTATAGGTTAACTATAGGGTTGTGTTTTCAATATTCTTTTCATAACCATGGACCTCAAGATAAAAGATATATGTTTTTCTTAAGTAGCAAGCCATTTAAGAGATTATATATAGTATCTCTCATCATTGTGATAATTTTTTTGCTATATCAAGAAAACAAAAATAAATTATACTTCTTTCAAGGGCCAGATGCCTGGGCTATAAGGACTCTGGATAATAATTTTGAGAAGCATAGATACTCTTTCATTTTACAAATGAAAACTGAAGATATCAAATTCAAAACAAATATCACTTAAAATACATGGGTTTAAAATATTATGTAGATTTTTTTCCTGGAAAGTAAAGCAAATTCAGTCAACTACATATAGAAGTATAGCTCATAAAGTAGGGAGAGGGAAAATATCTTATAGGCCTTACTGACAACAGCATCAGTAAAGATGAGGGTTAAATGAGGGTAAAGATGAGAGCAAAATTTAAGTAAAAATAAAGATTAGGGTGAAAAATAGGGTAATAAATATGAGACAGTATTGCAGAAGAAAACACAGAGACCATGTATCCAGAATAAAACTCTCCAACGAAAACAAAGGAGTATGCATATCTGGTAAGATAAGAAAATGTCTTGGTATGTCTACTGAATATAAATTTTTGTTTCCCAGTGTTGGTGGCAATATAAATTATTGTACCCCCCTATGGAACATATTATGAAAGCTAACAAAATAAAACTGAATACCAAATAATTCAACTAAACCACCATAGGCATTTAACTAAAGGATATGGAAATATTTAAAAGGTTATTTACACCCCCATGTTCACAGCAGCATTATTTATAATACACAATAGACAAATATGGTAGCAAATTAAATGCCCATTAACAGATGACTGGAAAAATGAATCTGAAGAATCTGTGATTTAAGAGGATATTGCTCTGCCATTAAAAAAAGATTAGATTGTGTCTTTTTTGTGACCAAAAGATGCAAACCTAGGTGGTTATTGCTAAGTGAAATAAGTAAGGAATTACCAGATAACTACTGGGTGATTTCACTCATATATGAAATTTGAATTAACTAAAGAAACACCAACATTCTTAGACTCAGTGAAAACTGGTGAAATGGTGGGGGAGAAATGGGCGGAGTTATTCTGGTAGTGGGATAGCACTGAAATTTTATGGTTGTAGTAATAATAAATATACCCATAAGAAGGTATAAAGAGTTTCAAGCCCTGGAATATCACAATATTGTAAATTAATTAAAAGTTTATAAAAATATAATAATTAATGATAATAATCCATTTTAGGAGACATTGTAAAATAAAGAAGTTTCAAACAAAATCAATTTCTAATTCAACATAATTTTGAATATAGTTTGAAAAAATACTGATAACACTTTTGGTATATATGTTTCTTTGTAGTTACAACACCAAAAACCTTAATATTTAATAAAATTGATACTAGGCAATTTATCTCAAGAATAGATGATACTGACAAATTTGTATCTTCAGTGTTTTTATCTGACCTCAGATATGAGGATATGCTTAAGAACTCCTAATAATCAAATTCAGTTGTGACAGACATGCTCTCCGGCTCTCAATCATTCTATGAAAAGTTAATTGGATTTTATAGGACTATCATGGATTAGGAAGTTTTGTATTTATAAAGTTTTTTGAGTATGGCAAAATTCAATTAAGCCTTAAATGGCAGTAGTAATCTCCAATCTAGAAGAATTGAATGTTTGATAAAAGGAAATAATTATAATTTTGTATGCATTTCATGCACTCTACTAGTTCTTTTCTCTAAAATGTTTTACAAATAAATGACCAGTAATTCCCAGTATCTATTTTTGTTATTTTATATTTGAGTCTAATTTCCTATCCCCATTTCAACTTAAAGTGGTAATGATTTTGGCACAGTCTCAAACATGTTCCAAATACAAGAATTACATTTTAAATACACTTTCAAAAAAAAATCAAAAAACTTGAAGAAGAGTTGAAGAGAAATTAGGGTAAAAATCAAAGTCAATCAAAAAGACTAAGTGGTTCTCACATTTTAACTGGGAATGAAGTATCACAGATAGAAATTTTATGATTAAAAGCAGGAATTTTGAACACACATCTAAGTCAAATATCACTGTATCACTGTCTTCCCGTTCATCATCGATTTGCTGGAGCGGGCACCAGTACACATCTCCATATGCCCTGTCTCTTGCTAGTAGAGCCCAAGGGCATCTGCTTGCTCCCGAACATAAAGAGCCTCAAACCATTCCATGAGGTCATGGGAATGAGGTCTATAATTGTTACTGGTATTTGGCATATCAAATACAACACGGGTAGCCTGCCAGGCTCTGCCATGCAGGTAGCATACTCTTGTAGTCATCTCAAAATCCAGCATTTATTGATGGACCACAGGGCCACAAGTGGCCGCGTGAGCCAGACTGTGATAGGCTTGATCTGCTGGGTGGAGTTCTGATGAGGGGGAAGTCTGAATGTGGAAAATGGTGGCCCTCATGGAGTGGGGGGTCATCTGGCTTGTTGCAAGGCTCTGCTAGGGGTGGCAGGCCAGGGATAGAACCCACCATTCCTCCCGGGCGCCTTGTGAACGGCTGAGCACAGGGAAAGCCAGTAGCAGCTCTGCTCCATGTCTGTGAGTCTCTGGATCAGCATACCTGGGCCAGATTTAAAAAAAGACTGCTGCAGGGTGGATTTTGATGAGCCGGGCTGTGATAGGCTGGTCTGCTGGGTGAAGTTCTGACTAGGGGGAAGTCCGGATGTCAAATAATTAAACAATAAAGAATTTATATAATCGACTATAATGTATATAGTATACAATTATCTTTTATACTAGAGTGAGAAACAGTAAGTTATATGATATTTGAGCATTCAGTGAATAGTGCTATGGGAAATATTCATAGATAAAAGTGAAGTAATGGAATCGAAAATTAGGAAAGGATGTATGCTTACTGAATGTCAATTGTATAGTGACTGTATTAGAACAAAATGTATTAGGTTTGAAAGTTATATATCTATAGACTTATCTACTTTCTATCCCTTAAAGTATTGTAATGGTATGGTAAAATCTGGAGTCACAAAATGAAGAATCTAAAAAGTGCTTTAAAGGGAGCAGCTGTAAAATGACACGAAGAAAATAAACAAGAAAAAATTTTTGAAAAACCTTGTGAACACTATAGATACAAGTAGGTGGTAGAGCAGCATGGCTCCCCGGAACACGACAGAAGAAAGCCGCGATATTTAGATATTGAACCTTACAAGCGCCATGACAAAGCACAAGTGTTTTGATGTTTTCATTTTGTAGGCTTTTTTACTTGGCTACTACAAGAGTATCCCACCTGCACAGCAGAGCCTGGAAAGCTACCTTTGTCGTATTTGATATGCCAAAACCCAGTAACAATTATAGAACTCATTCCCACTACATGATGGAATGGTTTGAGGCTCTTTATGTTCCTGGAGCAAGCAGATGCCCTTGGGCTACACTAGCATGTGACAGGACATATGGAGATGTTACTGGTGCCCGCTTGAACAAATCGATGATGAATGGGAAGACAAGTGATACAAGTGATACAAGGTTTTTTACTTAATTACATCTTGGCCAAATTGAGTGCATTTAGTTGTAAAACTCTATTTGACTGATAAGCCTGCTGTTGTATTTAGTTCATTTGTATTCTGATAAACTTCATACAATTTCAGGACTTTCTAGGCCCAGCTTCCACTCTTACATTCTCACTTTCTACTAAGCATCAAAAATTCCCGTCATTTTAAAACATGATTCAGATCACCCATCTTCCATTCAATCTTCCAGTGCTTCCCATAAAGTGGAATTATTTCCTAAAGTCCAAAAAACGCCTTTTAAGATCTGGTTCTTTGACGATATCTGCTAGTCATTTATTTAATTTTCCCCTAATTTTGTTAAAATTACACAATATATTATATTCTATACATTAAGGTAAACAAATTGTTTTCACGGTTTTTTATAGTTCAAAATGACTGCCATTATAGTTAGCTAGTACCTCAGTCTTAACACATAATTGCTATTCTTTTATGTTGTGAGGACATTTAAGAGTTTATCTCTGAACAATATTGCTTACTCTATGACTCAGCCTTTGTGATATTCGGGAACCCTTTAAGCATTCTCTTGTTTGGGTGTTTCCTTCTAAATATAACAATTTGCCTTTTGATACTGGATTTACTTGTTCCCTCATGAAATGTTTCTGCAATAGCTTTGTTCTAAAAGAGACCTGACCCTTCTGGTGTATATAGCCAATCTGTGTTTGATGCCTGGTTGGTAACTTGTATGGTCTCCAGAGTCCTACCAGGACTGATTCTTCAGTACAATGCCAGAAATATGCATGATCATACATACCCCCATCCCCATCAAAACTAGGACTCTTAAATATAGAGACAATAATAGAGTCATTATGGTAAGCATAAAAATAAAAATCTGGAGAACAGAACAAAAAATATAAGAATCATAAGGGGAAACCATTTATATTAAAATAAAAATAGAAACAGGTTTCCGTTTCAATTTTAATAAATGTTTTATTCTAATAAAATCTATTTTTTATTTTAATAAAAATAGAAAAAGAGAGATAGAGAGAACACCAGCCATAGAGTCCAGTTACGTGTCTGGTGGCAGTGAAAGGAAACTGGAGACACTGGAGACCTTGGAGCTGGGAATTGTGCACTGGTGGAGGTATTAGTGTGGGGAATACTCTATGACTGAAACCCAATCATGAATAGCTTTGCAATGGTCTATCTCATGGTGATTCAATTAAAAAACCAAATCTAATAATGCGGAGAAAAGGAGTAGGATTGCTATTCTCTAATCTGATACTTCAGACTTTCAAACAAACAAGGTAATTAGAGCCAAAAGATCCAGTTCAATGATTTCTACCATTTGTTGTATCCTTGCTATAAAAGTGCTTACATGGGAGATCAATGGTTCCACAGGGCCCCCTACAGATGCTGGTAGAGGGAAGCAGTTACTCTGGAGATACGCATGGTATTTGAATGATGTACATATTAAATTATAAGTTACAGTACAGTAAATTCACATACTTCACCAAAAATAAAGTAAAATTTTAAAATAGAAAGCTAATTAGAGCAAGATGACTATTTTATAATGTTTAAGAGAGACATAATTTTCATCAACATTTCCATACCCAACACAGGGACACCCATCTAAACAAAACGTTTATTGGAAGAACACAAGAAGTACCATTGACAGCAACAGAATTATTATAGTTGTTTTCAACACATCACTTAGAGCAATAGACATATCTTCCAAAGAATTAACAAGGAAATATAGCACTAAATGAAGAATTGATAATTAGATTTAGTAGGTATATACAGAAACCTCAGGCCAAAAAGAATAGCACACTTTCTTCATAAGTAAACACATAAAATGTTCTCTAGGATAGATCATAATGTGGGAATGGAAGAAGTCATAACAGTACATATAAATGAAGTCATATTATGCAACTTTTTAGATCACAGTGCCATGAGGCTAGATGGAGACAAATAAAATTATAAGAAAACGGAAAAAGAAAAAACTTCAGACAAATGGAGACCACAAATCAGGTTACTGAATAATTTTTGGTTCAAGGTTCTGGAGATAGCATAAGTGCACATGCCTGGTATTGCCCAATTCATGTTTGTATTTTTTTTCACTTGTATCACATGTCTTCCCGTTGTTCATCAATTTATTCACTCCAGGAACATGAAGAGCCTCAAACCATTCCTCCAGGTCATGGGAATGAGGACTATAATGTTACTGGTTTTTGGCATATCAAATATGACACAGGTAGCTTGCCAAGCTCTGCCGTGCGGTGGGATACTCTTGTAGTAGTCTCTCATCTCGTGCATGTATTGATGAACCAATGGGGAAAGATCGGTTTTCTAGCTGGTGGAACGCTGACGAGCTGTGGAGTCTGAATGTTGAAAATCCGCACTGTATTTTTATATTTATATTTTTAAGTTTTATTATATCGCCAAAGATATACAATTACAAAGCTGTTCATGATTGGGTTTCAGTCATACAGTGTTCCAGCACCCATTCCTCCACCTGTGCAGCCTTCTCAACACCAATGCCCCCAGCTTCCCTCCCCCTCGCCCACCTGTCTATGGCAGGCACTTACCCCTACTCTCTCTCATCTCTCAATATCTCTTGGTCTCTTTCTTGTTCTCTCCTTTATTTTGAACATTGTGGTTTGCAATATAAATAAATTCATTTAGGGGTTGTCATGTCTATTCCCTTTTCCTACACTAATGTTTAGTTTTAGTCTGGCATTACAGTACCTCTGAGTTTAGTCTCTCACTACCTCTGGTTATTGAATTAGTCACTAAAAAATCTCGGGTGGCTGAACGCCACTTGTTCCTCTAATGAGGTGACTACAAAGAATATGCCACCCGCATGGCAGAGCCTGGCAAGATTCCCATGTCATATTTGATATGCCAAATAGTAACAATTATAGACCTCATTCCCATGACCTCATGGAATAGTTTGAGGCTCTTTATGTTCCTGGAGCAAGTAGATGCCCCTTGAACTCTACTGCATGAGACAGGACATATGGATATTACTTGGGGGCCCACTCAAGCGAATCGATGATGAACGGGAAGAGAGTGATAGAGTGATCACTGTATCACTGTATCACTGTCTTCCCATTCATTGATTTGCTCGAGGCGGCACCAGTAATATCTATGATACAGTGATAGTCTGGCATTACCATTTCCAACACTTATTGGCATTCTGGTCCCTTCTCTATCTTACCTAATCTCTGTGCCCACCCCATATTTGTGGTAGAGTTCTACCATTAAGTCCCTCCAATTGTTTGTCCCTGTATTACCTAGCTGTGAATATTAGTCTCATACCTCGTGTGCATACACACACACACACACACACACACACACACACATATATATATATATATATATATATATATATATACAGTCTGTCTGTCTCTGTATATATGTATACATATATATATATATATATATATATATATATATATTTCACTCAGCATGATACTCTATGTCCATCCATTTAAAAGCGAATGTCATAACTTCAATTTTCCTAAGAGCTTATATAGTATTCCATTGTATAGAATGGGAATACACTGCTGCTCCACCGAAAGCAGACCCAGCCCATCACAGCCCGGATCACCGACACCACCCTGCAGCAGCTTTTTTCTCAATCCGGCCCAGGTATGCTGGTCCAGAGACTCTCACACATGGGGCAGAGCTGTTCCTTGCTCCCCAGTACACACTGCGTTCATGAGGCAGTCGGGAGGCATGGCGGGTTCTAGCCCTGGCCCACCACCTGGCAGAGCCTCACAACAAGCCAGACCACCCCTCCCACTCCACGGCGCTGCCATTTTCCACAATTGACTTCCCTCGTCAGAACTCCACCCAGCAGACCAGCCCATCACAGCCCGGAACACCGACACCACCCTGCAGCAGCTTTTCCTCAATCCAGCC